>VYZQ01016312.1:7458-19056 GCA_013400655.1 Mystacornis crossleyi | reverse complement strand
TTTTTTTAATCTACGAGAGAAATGTTGTCCCACCTGCATTCACAGATGAGGTCAGTAATGCTGTGCTGTATGGGAACAGTTTTGAGACAGCAGCGGACAGCTTTTGTTCTGGACAGGTTTTTTGCCGCCATGAGTAAGGTGTGCTTGTCTTGCCTGGAAGAAGGGCTGGAGAAATGGTACTCAGGGTGACCTTGATCTTCATCTTGGGACATCCACAGATGTGCAGTGCTGGAGCTGAGTACTTCCCGTTCATGGTGATTCAGGGAGGAACGTACCACTGAGTACCTGTAGAGCAGCTGTCTGCGATGGATGTTTGGCCCCCTCAATGCGTTAAACTCCCGCAGTTTGTTAAGTGGAAACAGCCGAAGTGCTGTGACCCTCAAGCTGTTCCACGCCCACCACCTCCCCACCCCCTGCCCGCCCTGCCCCACTCTCCGTTATTCCTGGTCTACCTGTCATCTCAGGGACTGTATATGTGAATCCCAGGGTGGTGAACTCGACACGGTGTGGTCGCATGGGTGATGAAACCTTCAGGTGCCCACCAGCCTCCATCCATGTTGATGGCTACAAAGCCTACAGCAAGAATAGAAGCCTAGGACTGCAGCACTGCCAGGTCCAGTGCTACACAGGAGCTTGCTCTGACAGGTCTTCTCCTATTTTCTCTTATTGCCAGAAGGTTCAAGGGTGATCCCCTCTGCTCAGCGCTCATCAGGCCTCATTCAGGCATTATGTTCTCTTTGGGGTCCTTGAGAAAGGTTGACAAGAGGCTCAGAGGAGGCAAGGAAGGTCTGTGTGAATGGGACTGGTTCAGAATGAAATAGAGATCTTGGTGCACCTCACAGCACAACCTCGTGCCTGTGGGTAAGGCACCTAATATGTTTTGCTCTTGAAAACACAACAAGCAGACCTCGATGATCTCTGCAAGGCAGAAACATGCAATGAGAGAAAAAACAATGTGATTTTTTTTGTTAATCTAAAAGCCATACGTTCTTGTAGTTTTGGGTCACATAATATGAATACATGTTTGAATGCCTCAGATTTATGTTTCATATCATATTTTTCAGTGGTCCCTTAATTTATTTTTTTTCCTGGAGAGAGTGATTTGGCCCTGGCGTTGGTAATCAGAATTTTCTGCTGAAGGTAATATTTAGGAACACCTTTGTGCTGCCACTTTTGGGAGTTTGGCAGCCTGATAGTGGAAAGAAAGGAGAGAGAGGCCTTTCCCCAGAGTGCAGAAGAAACTGATCAGACTCCTGCATGCATTCTCAGGTTATGCAAAAAAAGCTGGATGCCAGCCATAGATGCAGAGTGTTTTCAAACCTCTCCCCTGTAAGTAAATATAGATAAATTCTTCATACACTGGAACTGCCAGTGTGCTTAGCAGTTATTGAAAATACTGGTGGGTCTAATAAGTTATTTTCATGTTTAAGTTTGCATCTTAGTTTTAAAGAAGAGCTATTTATGGAAAATTTGTCAAAAACATTTGTGACAGTGCTATTAGCTCACAGTCTTAATGATGGGAAACCAAGCAACATGTACACTCTAAGACACTGGATCTCAACCAGCCAAAAGGCAAAGCCCAAGAAAGCTAACTCTCTTCTTGAGACTGTGACTTGTGATCGATCTGGGTTGCTGAGTTTTCTGAGCATTAACCTGAATAATTTAAATATTTCCAGACTGAAAAGCTTTTTATAGTCAGAAGATCTGAAGTGGTTGCCAATCCTCTCTTAAGAGAAACCTGTATAGTTCACTTGTTATGGATTTGCTTGCTCTGTAAAAGTTTACAGAGAAGAATCTTTATCACAGCTCTGTTTTGTTTTCTGTAGTTGTTTTTGGACATACATGACCAGAAGGAATTGCTTTCTGTCTGGGGGAAATTCTTTTTCAGACTAAAATGTGTTGAGGTGGTGTATCCACTTTAATATGTTCCTACATTTGAGAATAAAGGATAAGCTATGTTATACACCAGAAAAAAAGCCCAAACAAAACCAAACATCCTTATTCCATCTTCATTTTTTCTCTGGAAGGGATTTAAGGACTCTGGCCATCTGGATGTCTGGCAACTCAGTCAGAGCTGTGGCTACTGTGTGTGTGCAGATTAACTGTGTAGCACATGCACAGTAAGTCCAATGTGTCCAGTACACATCAGACCTGCTGCACATGTGCTGCACAGATGGTCCTTGCATACACAGTAAATCAGCTATGTTAAGCCTACTGCGCATATGCAAACCATCTGTGCATTGCACATATGTATATTTTTGCATGGGAAATCCCTAGTCAGAGCATGAAAGGTTGTGGCAGAGAGGAACTCCAGTGGTAGAGAGACCGTGAGAGAGTCTGACAGTGGCATAAATTAAAGCAGCTCTTTGCCTGGTTTTGCTCATGTCTGGGCCAAAGTTGCAAATAAGTTCCTCAGAATCAGAAAATGTGACTAGCTGCTCAACAGTTTCAATCTCTGTAACAATTGGCTGCAGGAGACAATCTGTAGCAAAACCATTAGTTTTAAAGGGAGTGATTATCAGCTAGAACTACAGCTAGTTCATCAGGTAGCTCAAATGAACAAGGTCTGGTATTTTACTTATCCAATAAAATGGTGATGCTTATGATGCGGGCCTTAGGGATATGTTTAGCCAATTATCTTTCTTTTATTTCCCAGTAATCCTTTTGCTTCTCTTCTAATATTCAGCATTTTTACCTAGACTGTTTGAACCTAACAAGGGTGCTTACTGGTTAGCACATAGGCACAGTTTACATATGTATATAAAAAAATTATCTTTTCAGTGTATATGCAAGTTATTATGTTTATGATACATCTTTAAATCCCAGTCCTGACAACGGCAAGTATGCTCCTTAAACTAAGACTGCTTTAAGTCTGTCTCTAATGAGTTCTAATGGTCTGAAGTGGAAGAACCCCTTTTTTATGCCACAAGGCATCACTGCTCATCTAACTGACACACGCTTGAGAGGAGAGACACCTTCACAGGCTTGAAAAGTGGGCCAGTGTGAATCTCATGAAGTTCAACAAGACCAAGTGCAAGGTCACACACCTGGATTGGAGCAATCATCAATTTCAATACAGGCTGGGTGGTGAATGGATGGAGAGCAGCCCTGCAGGGAAGGACCTAGGGATACCAGTGGATAAAAATTTGATATGAGCCAGCAATGCGTGCATGCAGCCCAGAAAACAAATTTTACCCTGAGCTGCATGAAAAGTGTGCTCTTCACTGGGCTCAGGCTTTCTTGCACTGCAGCCCTTTGCACTATTGTCTTACGTGTCCAGCCCACTGTAAATAGCTTGTTTATTTCCTCCCAGCCTTCTCAACAAACAAGTCTAAGCCTTACCCTTCTGAATTTCAAGTCTCAAATTCCCATTATATATCTCCTCTAACAAGTCATGTTCCTTATATAATATTCTCTCCCCTTCCACTCCTACCTGTCTATGATTTATGTTATATTTCTGCTTTTGTTCCTGGTTTCTCATTGAAAATTGCCAATAGCTATATGCAGTGAATTTATCCCTACTTTTATTCTGGGAAGAGCTGTAACTTCCTTGGTCAAGAACTTCCAGGCAAAATCAGCTTCAATGAAATACTATCAAGACCAGGTTTTACAAGTATATTAATACAGTAATAACACTATTGTGTAGTAAATCATATGAAGTCAAAGCTTGAAGTGCTAGATTCCACTACACTGTAAATAATCCATTGAACCAAAGGGAAATACCTGAGTGAATAAAAGAGGCAAAATTTGTCTGTAATACATGTTAGAAACATATACGTCAGAGTTGGGCTGATTTTGAAAGAAGAGGCTGGAAGTGTGATAAAAGTGCAACAAATAGTAAGGTGTGATATATGAAGTGATCTGTCATTTCTGGTCAGGGTTCCAGCCTCAGTAAGCCACAAGATATATGGGGCACTAAAAGAGAAAGAAGGAAAAAAAAAAATAAGGGAAGGCTCTAAGGAGAGGGGGATAAGGGATAGGGTTAGGAAAATTGTAGATTATTTGAGGCCATCTCCTTGACCCTAGCCTACCTCCACTGGTGCAACCACTGGTCAGGGTGAAGTAAAGCTGACAATAGCTATTCATCATACTGTAGACTTGAATGTAAAATGAAAACCACAACTACCTCGTATGATGCAAGTACATACAGGAAGGGATTAAATCAATGAAAGATGTTATCCCAAAGCAAAATAGAAATTCCTATTAAATTCAGCTCTTACTAGAAGGAACTGATTTTTCCCTGCCTTAAGCTACAAACATATGCATGTAATACACCCTCGCAGTTAAGTGTGTTGAAATTCCTTAGGAGTTTCTTGACCCACCCCTCTAATTACCTTTTGTCATTAAGCTGCATAATGTTCCCATGAGTGATTTGCTTTCAAAGATGAGCAAATGATGTACAGTGAGGAAAAATAGTAATTATTTGTTTTCAGAGAGACTGCTTGGTTTTCCCATCTTTGTTTACTTCAAAAGCTGGTAATCATTTTAATTTTTTTGCCTGAATGAAGGAATCAAAAAAATATCATCCTTAGAACACCTGACATTTCTTCCAGCAAAATCTTCTTCCTTGAAACGCAGAAGTACAGCAGGTAGCAGATCATAGGTAGGGAATTTCTGCAGCTGGGCTGATACATGAAAGTAAATATTCTCCCTGAATTACAGAGATAATGTCAGTAAGTGCAGAAAAAGAGTTCCTTTAAAAAAACCCAAACCATACCAAAAAAATACACCTCTGTTCTTCCTCCTGTTTTTTAGCATCCTGGAAGGAGGGAAATTCAACATCAAGTGCCACAGTACCATCATGTAAATATCTCAAAACAGTCTATTAATCTTGACTAGAAAAACACACATTTTTCAAATTTCTCAGGGCTGTGCTGCAATCCTGGACCAGTCTGGGAACAGCTTAAAAAGAAGTGTGTGCACATGTATGCGCACATTCTTTGAATGACCATTTCATTCTTCAAAGAATGGGATTGTCCATAAATTTCTATTCTTTATATTAAAGTACATTAATTAAAAATATCTGTTTAATGTGACCTTGCTATTTTTAGACCTGCAAAATGGATTATCCATATACAACTACAGCCTCACTGTTTGAACTAAATCTGTCTTAAAATAACTGCAACGCCTTCTCTTCCTTCCTTTAGCCCTAAAAATAACAATTGTCACAACTGAAGAACACAGCAGTACTTCAGTTATTTGTCACAAATCGCTTCACAGACAACAGCTTCAGTTCCTTGTTATAATTGGACAGTGAAAATGTTAAAGGGTTTCTAAAATAGAGGTGTTGGCCCCTTTGATTGACAGGTACCATGCAACTGCAGTCTGTCCAACCTTCTTACCAAAAGCCGAGATCTCCTTCAAAACCTTAGGAAAATTTTTATACTCAGTGGAAGTTGTCTATTTAAAACATTGGTTCATGGAAATGAGTAATAAATCAGTCAGTGTTTGANTTCTTCCTTCCTTCTTTCCTTCCTTCTGAATGGCTGATTACAGTAGTGTTTGAGAATTTTAAAGATTTCAGATAACATTTAAATACCTTTGAAACCAGCCTGGTCCCTTTACTAGGAGCCAGCATGTTGCTGCATATGGTTTAGGTCTTGTTTAAGGTCAGACAAATAAGTAAGAACATAATCCAGAGATCTGACCAAATACTGGATAGTTCTGAGTGGTAGGGTGTGTGGGATAGTATGGGCAATGATCTGGGGCAGTGGGCACCTCCAGTGTGTTTGAACCTCACCTCTGAACAAGTGTTGTTACCTCAACCCTTCCTTTCCCTGCACCGGGTGCCAGTCAAGGCTGTCATGGTTTAGGAACTGTACTGCCAAATTTAAATGGAAAACCACAAGCCAGTTCCCTCTCCCCCATCCGTCTGGTGGGAAACAGGCAGAGATTATTGGTCAAGATAAGAACAATTTGCTGGAAACAGCATGGAAATAAGNCTTTGTTTCAATCATTAAACTGTTATCTCAACCTAGAAGTTTTACTTTTGCTTCTCCTCCCCATTCCACGGAGAAGGAGTGTGGAGTTTAGATTTAGTGAGCAACTGTGTAGAGCTTAGTTGGCAGAAGGGTTGAGATAACTACTGGTCTGACCAGAGTGTGTTAAAACAAACTTGTTATAAACATTCATTTTATCGGTTTAATAGACTAATGTTGGTTACAGTGTTGATTTCTTTGCTCTCACAGTTGTGCTTGTTCTCAGGGTTGTGTCCTGGAACAGCCGTAATGCCTTGCAGTATGTGTTCCCTGTGGTGATGTTTACTGCCCTTGGGGCCTGGGCTAAGACTATCACTGTAGGCACTTTCCAGCACTGGATTATGATATGACAGCATTGCTGGTTGGGAAACCAGTCTGTTGTATGTATTCAATATTGTAGGCACTTCTGTCCTCTGGGAGTGATCTACTGGGAACAATTAATCACACCTTTTCTCTTAGGGAAAAGGCCTTTTCTCCTCAGAGAGACAACTTATGGGGGGGGGGGGGGGGATACGTTCCTACACCTTTCTTTCTTCCTTCCTTCTTTCCTTCCTTCTGAATGGCTGATTACAGTAGTGTTTGAGAATTTTAAAGATTTCAGATAACATTTAAATACCTTTGAAACCAGCCTGGTCCCTTTACTAGGAGCCAGCATGTTGCTGCATATGGTTTAGGTCTTGTTTAAGGTCAGACAAATAAGTAAGAACATAATCCAGAGATCTGACCAAATACTGGATAGTTCTGAGTGGTAGGGTGTGTGGGATAGTATGGGCAATGATCTGGGGCAGTGGGCACCTCCAGTGTGTTTGAACCTCACCTCTGAACAAGTGTTGTTACCTCAACCCTTCCTTTCCCTGCACCGGGTGCAAGTCAAGGCTGTCATGGTTTAGGAACTGTACTGCCAAATTTAAATGGAAAACCACAAGCCAGTTCCCTCTCCCCCATCCGTCTGGTGGGAAACAGGCAGAGATTATTGGTCAAGATAAGAACAATTTGCTGGAAACAGCATGGAAATAAGAAACAGCAACAATATTAATAACAAAAGTGTACAAAGAAAGGGTGATTTACATTCAAACATGCTCACCAAGCCCAGGACAATGAAAAACAATGGTGGACAGCTCCTCCTCATGCCATGCTTTCCCCGGACCGCAAGCCATGTCCACCTTCTTCTCAGACATGAAAGTCCCTTCCTTCTGCCCACCAGTGATGAAGTGGTACAGAGCAGCAACCTAGATATTCCCTTACAGCTACTACAAAAAAATTAACCTNATGATATGACAGCATTGCTGGTTGGGAAACCAGTCTGTTGTATGTATTCAATATTGTAGGCACTTCTGTCCTCTGGGAGTGATCTACTGGGAACAATTAATCACACCTTTTCTCTTAGGGAAAAGGCCTTTTCTCCTCAGAGAGACAACTTATGGGGGGGGGGGGGGGGATACGTTCCTACACCTTTCTTTCTTCCTTCCTTCTTTCCTTCCTTCTGAATGGCTGATTACAGTAGTGTTTGAGAATTTTAAAGATTTCAGATAACATTTAAATACCTTTGAAACCAGCCTGGTCCCTTTACTAGGAGCCAGCATGTTGCTGCATATGGTTTAGGTCTTGTTTAAGGTCAGACAAATAAGTAAGAACATAATCCAGAGATCTGACCAAATACTGGATAGTTCTGAGTGGTAGGGTGTGTGGGATAGTATGGGCAATGATCTGGGGCAGTGGGCACCTCCAGTGTGTTTGAACCTCACCTCTGAACAAGTGTTGTTACCTCAACCCTTCCTTTCCCTGCACCGGGTGCCAGTCAAGGCTGTCATGGTTTAGGAACTGTACTGCCAAATTTAAATGGAAAACCACAAGCCAGTTCCCTCTCCCCCATCCGTCTGGTGGGAAACAGGCAGAGATTATTGGTCAAGATAAGAACAATTTGCTGGAAACAGCATGGAAATAAGAAACAGCAACAATATTAATAACAAAAGTGTACAAAGAAAGGGTGATTTACATTCAAACATGCTCACCAAGCCCAGGACAATGAAAAACAATGGTGGACAGCTCCTCCTCATGCCATGCTTTCCCCGGACCGCAAGCCATGTCCACCTTCTTCTCAGACATGAAAGTCCCTTCCTTCTGCCCACCAGTGATGAAGTGGTACAGAGCAGCAACCTAGATATTCCCTTACAGCTACTACAAAAAAATTAACCTTGTCCTGGCTGAAACCAGGACACATGGCTGTGGTGTAATTCAAGGGCAAATCAATGCAGACTGTGTTGTTTATGTTCCATGAAAAAAAGGGTTGTTTGCAGGTAAGTGATTGGAAAAGATTGGCATCTTTGCAGATGTATCCAAGATCAAGGTAATACCAGCTTGAAGAGAGAGTTTCAGAAATTTCTTGCATTTAAAGCCAATGAAAGGAGAAGATGGCAGTCAACATTCCTCACACAGAATACATGGACCAATCCATTGCCCATAAAAACATATTGGTACTAATAGAAGTTGTTCTCAATCAAGGAGGGCAGAATTGCATCTTGAGAGAGTGCAAGTGGTTAAATGGAGGAATGTGCTAACAAAAGAGTAGTTAAATAAGTACTGCAGTTAAATAATTAGTATGCTCTCATTAGAAATAGTCATTTTGTGGTGGTGAGGTGGTTTGTTGGTCAAAAATGATGAGGATTATGGTGCAGTGATTTAAGAAGTTGTATTGGTATTCACTGGTGTGTTAATGTAAATATGTTTGTGAAGTTGAGCACAAGTCAAAATAGCTGTTGTGAAGAAAGTCTTTGGGTAGATTGGATCCATCACTGAATAGAGGAGCATCCTTTCTTTGCAAGAGATCTGGCTTTAAACAGTGCTATTCTTCACATCCAAACACAGGTCCAAATTTCTTGTTGCGGCCATCTGGCTATTATTAACATCCTGCTTTAAAACTGTGTTCTTGCTAGCTTCTCAGACTTGCATCAGTCTTTTGAAAAAGTTTTATTTTTCGTGATTAAAGATTCCCACATTCATTTTCAATCAGGAGAAACAAACGTATTTCATCCTAAGAAGTGAGCTAGCAATAGAATGTGCAAGGAAGTGCTTCTTTATTGTTTGTGTTCTGTTTTTGTTTTGTTTTGTTTTGTTTTTTTCCTGACAAAAAAGATTAAAAAAAAGAAGAAAAAGAGTAGAAGCTAATATGTTTGAACACTGGTGAACTGAATTTGTATTTCAGCTTCCGGGAACCAGAAAGCAGTGAGAAGTAAGAACACCCAAGCTAGGGCTCTTGGAACCCCTTGGAGTGAGGAGCACAGGCAAGTTTGTAGTCCATAAGTCACTTTTTATCCCATCATGTGCTTGGTCAAAAGTCTGAGCTCTGGGGACTCACTTACCACTCAGATTGTCCAGTCACTTTTGACTTTACTGTTGGCACGTTTCTTGATGCATATCAAGAAGCATGGAAAGCTTGTAGAGCTCTGACTCAAGGCAACATTTGTAGACTTAAGGCTTTGGAAACCTTTATGTCTCTGTGGCTACAACCTTCCACATACTAATAAATTAAACAAGGCTGGAACATGTGTTTGGTCATAATTTAGCATCATTCAGACTGTTTAATTCTAGATGAGATCCCTGGCATGGTTTTAGTCCAAGAAAACTGCCGTTTCCTAGTCAGTATCTGGGCAAGGTTCAGGAATCACATTAGGCCAGGGAACAGAGAGTGTGCTGGCATTGTGGTGGATGATAAATTATTGTGGCAGAAGAGAGAGAGTTTGGTTTCATAAACACACACCATGCCATGGTGTTCGGTTTAAAAGCCAGAGAACGGTCATTTAAGGGCTTGGTTTAATAATTTATCATAGCCTCAAGGTATGCCATCACATCTAGATTTTACAGAGTTTGCCTGTCATGTTTTGTGGGTGTTGTGGTTTAACCAAAGCCAGGATGGCAGATTTTCAGGATCTGCAGCTCTAGGTTGAGTTTGCCAAAGGAGCTGCCACAGATTTAGGACAGAAAGTTTCACTGTCTTGGGCTGGATTGCCTGTAGTGAAAGCACTCCACATAACAGGGTTGTCCTAAGGGTATGCTAATCCAACATTTCAAATACATTCTTGCTCTTCATACCAAGTATGACCCAGCTGATGCTCTGTAAAATGGTACTTTGATGATGTTTCTTTATTTCTATCAGAGTTTATTAAGTTAATTTTTTGATTGCAAAATATGAAGTTCAGTTTTGTGTTCGTATATAAGGGCTGAGTTTTTTATGGGATATATGTTGTAATGTATTTGAACCACGATAGTGTGCCCCAGCCAAACCATCTTTAGTGCTGTATAGATTTAAGATTCTGGTGTGCGTTGGTGAAAAATGCTTATACCATATTTGCTATCTTGTCTACAAAAATCCCTATAGAAAACAGTAAACACTGTGGGAGCACAGGAATGGGCTGTAGGCAGCCTTGACCTTGGTGAGTTACAGCTGTGTTGAACCAGGTGTTTCTGCTAAGGACCAGAGACCAGCTGGCCCTCGGGGAGGTGCCTCAGAAGAGAGGGCAGAGGAGCCCAGGGGGAGCTGGCTACTGCTGAAAAAGCGTGCAAGCAGCACAGAAGAGAGAGACTAGAGCAGCACTACACAGAAAGAGAGCAGGACTGAAGCAGCTTTAGGTGACAGCAGCTTTCTTGGTAGCCCTGGACTGAGAGTGGATTTTTTTTTGCTTGCTGACAGATATACACAAATGTCTTATTTTCAAAAAAGTCAGGATGCTATGCTAATTCTTATGAAGACTTTCACACCTGCTATGTAAGGTGTTTAATTTATCTTAAAGATGTGACTGAAACGGTATCATTTCAAAAGATTTGGATAAAGGTTGGTTTTGCNTGCTAGTTGCTTTTCAGAAAAGTGGGCAAGATGGGCAAGTGTTCCATAGTTCAGAAAATCCTAGAATACTCTTTTAGGCCACATGGGAAATTATCTTATGATAATGACCACTGCAGTGAAAAAATCGGTCTTTCTGAAAAATAACAATTTTCTTTAACTGTAACAATAAAAATATAGTTTTTGAAAATAATATGCCATAAAGCTTTGTCTTTAAAACAGAGGGAAAAAAATATGATGAAGTTGGACATAACTTGTGAAATTAAATAAAGTTAGGACGGCAAAGTTAAAGTATTAAACCGTCTCCTTCAAAAAAGCTACTTTGAACAAATGTCAACTATAAACTATGCTTACAGGCATTTAAACTCACTAGCAGATGCTGACATGATAGACTGTTACTTTAGCTGCTCTAGTCAACACAGGAACAAATTACCATGGTGCTCTACATCTTTGATTCCTGTTCTTTACTTTGGTGTTGATTAGGGTTTAAGCTCCCTGGGCCTCAGCTCTTAGTCATTTTATATTAATTCATAGCTTCCTGCTCATTCTTTCTGTAAGTTTAATTCAATATTGTGTGAGGTGAAATTTGCTTTATGATAATAGCGGTAATAAAGACTGATGGCGTCTTTACTTAATGGAGCTATTTTGTGAATCTGTATCAAGCTTTTCTCATTGTGCCAAGAGCAGAGCATCTGTGATTATTGAAGCGTAGTTTAAAGCATTCAATTTCAGACAGAGAGACAAGTTCTGCTTTTGGCTGCCTGAGTAAATCTCTCTTTCTTT
>VYZQ01016311.1:4517-16692 GCA_013400655.1 Mystacornis crossleyi | reverse complement strand
TATCTGCTTCCTTGCTCTTAATGTATGAAAAGGAATGGCTGTTCACTTCCAGATATTCTAATATTTCCATTAGCTTAGTTTTGCAATAAAAATAAGGATATTCTCCTAAGACTTTTAAAGACTGTGAAAGATGCAGTTCAAAAATATGACTATAATGCTGTTGCTGTTCTCTCCTTCTCTCCTGCGATCTCACCAGCATTTCATCCAGTTCAGAAGCCTCCAGTGCAAGAGAGACATGAATCTCTCGGAGGGTCCTGAGGAGACCCATGAAAATATTGAATCGGCTGAAATACTTCTATGAAGAAAGGCTGAGAGAGTTGGGGTTATTTGGGCTAGAGAAGAGAATGCTCCAGGGATACTTTGTTGTAGACTCTCAGTGCTTAAAAGAGGCTTCTAAGACTGATGTAGAGAGCCTTTTTACCAGAGATTGTAGCAAAAAGACCAGGGGCAACAACTTTAACCTGAAAGAAAATATGTTCAGGTTGGACATAAGAAAGGATTTTTTTTAACTCTGAGTTATGCAACACTGGAACAGATTCAATCATCTGGAAGTGTTCAAACTCAGGCAGGACAGGGCTCTGAGGAACTTGATCTAGTGTCATGTGTTCCTGCTCATGGCAGGTACAATGGACTAGATAATATTTAAAGGTCCCTTCCTCCCCAAAACATTCTACAATTCTATGCTCAAATAAATTAGATTTCAAACTTTTCAGATTAATTTAATTATATATGTTTTCTCTCCTTTTAATGCTGCATTACTGAACTAATGCAAATCTCCTGATTTTAAGTTAATCTCTGGTAACTAGAGACGTAATTTTTAGGGGGGAATTAATTTATCAGCAATCAAATCAAGATAGGTTAATGACAAATTAAATAATACCTTAGAACATTTCCTCCCCTCCCCTTCACCTTAGACTTCACTTCTGAATTACCTCCTCCCCACAACAGCTCAGGGAGATGGGAAATGGAGGTTGCAGTCAGTTCATCACACATTGTTTTTGCCACTCCTTCCTCAGGGGAAGGACTCCTCACACTCCTCCCCCTTTTCCAGCATGAGGTCCCTCCAGTGGGAGACAGTTCTCCATGAACATCTTCCATGTGAGTTTTTCCCATGGGCTGCTGCTCTTCATGAACTGTTGTAGCATGGAGCCTTTCCACAGACTGCGACAGTCCCTCAGGAGCAGACTTCTTCAATGTGGATCCCTCGTGGGGTCACAAGTCCTGACAGCAAACCTTCTCCAGCATGGGTTCCTTTATCTACAAAACCACAGGTTCTGCCAGGAGTTAATTCTCTGAAATATTCTCGNAAAACCACAAAAAACCCCAAAAAACCAAAAAGAATCAAAGTGTGCCTTACTATGAACCTGTTAATTGAGGAGAAAATATTTAAAGTTAATATGGAGCACTCTGCTTCCTCTCTTATTCAGAAGATATTCACCATCATTTTTTTGATGTTTTAGCTGACTAACAGATGCCTACCCAGCTGCTCTCTCACTCTCTTTCCTCAACAGGACTAGGAGGAAAAATAAGATGCAAAAACTTCCCTCCTCGTGGGTCAAAGTAAAGACAGGAAGTTCACTTACTAATTGCCATCAAAATTAATTCTAATTGTTGTGAATTAAAAATATGATAGGATGATGAGAAACAAGGAAAAAAAAAATAAAATCACCTTTTCACTTTACCTCTTTTTCCCAAGCTCAATGTCATTCCTTCATTCCTTACGCCTCTACCTCTCCTAGACCCTGAGTAGCTCAGGGAAGATGAGACATGGGTGTTACAGCAGTTAGTAACAGCTGCACTCTGCCCCTCCTTCCTCCTGACACTTCCTGTTCTCCAGCCTGAGCCCTCTACATGGACCCAGTTCCTGTCAGGATAGCCTGGTCCTGTGTAGTTCTCCACAGGTCACATGATTTAGGCTATCCATCTGCTCCAGTATGGGGTACTCCACAGGATGAAGTGTGACTATCCGTGTACGAGCTGCAAAGAAATCTCTGTTCTGCCAACTGAAGCCTCTCCTTCCACTTCTTATTCATGAACCTTGGTGCTCACAGGTTTGTTTTACACACTGTTTTCTTACTCCTCTCCCATCACTGCTGCACAGAGGATTTTACTCTTTATTTCTGATACTTTACTTTTCAATGAGCAATGCTCCTGACAGCGTCAGCATCCTGTTATTGTGCCCATCTGAGCCCATGACATCTGTTTCAGAGAACTTCCAGTATTTTTCCTGTAAATCACATTGTATCTAAATCTTGTACAGAAGAGAAAAGATTTTAATGGACTGTCCTTGAAAGCCCACCACAGAGCTGACTTCTGCCTTCTCAGGCTGAGATAAGGTAGCAATGATCTGACCCCAAGAGGGTGTTGCATTTGCCTCTCTCTGCCTGATTAGCTCCTGTTCTGTCACAAGTGAGCCCACAACAAAACTGCTGGCTTCTCTCTTTTTAAAAGAGAGGGATGATGTTGTTAACTCCTAAAGCGACACCTACACTGTCACACATAACAAGGACAGGAACCCGCCTTTAGCACTTGTCAATGCCATTGCTGATTATCTCATTCCCCAACATAAATCTCATTTCTTTGCAGTATGCACGGTGTAAGGTGCATAAGCACAACATGCTTCACGGTCTCATTCATCTTCAGGATTTCATTTGAAAATTTAATACTTACAGCAATTTCCCCCTTGGAAGAAGGAAGAATTCTGATATGGTTTCAGATACTCCTCCAGTATAGTAATATGTTCTTCACAGTCTCCCTGAGTCTCCTGTCTCTTCCTAAAATGGTATGTTCCTAATATTTTCTGACATTGTGCAATGAATCTATAATGTCAAGGAGACTAAGCAATTTTAGAGTGAGGAGATTTAATGTGAAAGCTTCTTGGAAAAGTGACTACATGCATCCAAGGCCAGAATGATTGATGAGAAGAGGTATTAGATTGTCTAATATTTTTAAATGTGTAATATGCTATTAGTAAGGACTTGGCATATCAACAGCAAAGAGAGTTAAAGGGATTTGAAGATCTATTAGCCAGATTTGGATCTTCTTCCCCAAAAAGAATGTAATGAGAACAGAAAATATGCACAAAACTATCTTATAGGATTGCTGGTTCTCTCTGTATATGGAATGAGTTTGTCTTGTAAAAACTATATCTGTATTGGGTTTGCATAGAATTTGGTAGCTGGAGGGGCTACATAGGTAGCTGCTGTGACAACCTGGCCTTGAACACTTCTAGAGATGAGGCATCCACAACTTCTCTGGGCAACCTGTTCCAGTGTCACACTAATCTCACAATAAAGAGTGAGATCTAACAAAAAAATAATCTCTCTCCTTCCTGATATCTATTCTAACCCTACCCTACTTCAGTGTAAAGCCATTCCCTTTTGCCCTATTCCTACACGCCCTTATAAAATGTCCCTCCTCATCTTTCCTGTTCGCCCCCACTTGGTAATGGAAGGCTGCTATAAGGTGTCCCCAGAACCTTCTCTTGTCCAGAATGAACAATCTCAGCTCTCTCAGCCTCTTGTGTTGTAGTGTAGTGTTTACTTCATAAGTCTTTTTTTTTTTTATTTTTTTNTTTTTTTTTTTTTTTTTTTATTACAGACCAACAGAGTCAATGGCTGCCACAGATTTTAGCTTGACTTGGGCTATGCTTCCTATGCTTTTCAATCTTGCCTCAGCTTTTTTTTTTTTTTACAGTTCTTGAACCACATAAAAATACAAAGAATCCAGAGCTTTTTAAGAGTTACAAAAGTAACTCTTAAAGTTACAAAAGATGGTATTCTGAGATGTGTTTCCAAGAAATGTTCCACTGTGACCCTTGAGTTATGCTAATTTGATTTAGTTTTTTATTTGGTTACTAGGGATTTTTTTACAGTTCTTAATAAAACTTTTTATGACAAATTAAATGCAGCTTACAGCAATTCCTTTAGAAATAGAGATGCATTTTTCTCCGAAAGTAAATACGAACAATACAGCATACTACCTGTAAAGGGAGAATTATTTTCCCAGCAGGTTCTTACAAAAATGTGAACAGAAGTCTGGTTGTTGTTATTCATATAACTTCTTAATTTCACTCTTCTTTATTACTTTAATTATAGCAATGAATGACATGGAAACATTGAACAAATGCTGAACTTCAGAAACTGTCTTTTTCTTAAGCACAGAATATTAATAGAAGTCCAGTATTACTGATTATCGTTTGTCACTACTGTTTGAGTACTTCATGGCAAATACAGTAACTTGTCAATTTTTTGACAACAAGAACCAAAATTAACNCACCAAGATTAACTTGATGATCACCAGTCTTATATATGACTCTCTATGACTCTATATCTATACATATGAATCTAAGGACAGTGAGAGAAATTACTTTAACTAAAAAACACAGTGAAAAGCACAGTCTAAGAATTTGTACACTTTATATCTGCATGCAAAAATGTTCTGAACATAATTCAAATTAAGTAACTAAGATCTGTGACCTTGATGCTTATTTTTGGTACATTTGTTAAAGATCAGCTTCTTACTAAGTCCAGTTGATAAATAAAAAAGATAGAGGTTTTTGTAACATTTCTGATACTACAACTCACAAAATTAAATTTATTAAATTAATTTTTTCTTGAGTTGTTAACATATGTATTTAAAATGTCTGAAACTTGCAAAAGATAAAATGAATTGCTTAAAATAGGTATGAAACTGTGTCCGCTGAGGTTCTACCACACCACCATTGTTAGATTTAGCTTTAGTTAACTTGTTATTCAGGCAGAACTGGAAATAAAATCCCATACTAGCAAATTGGTTGAGCCTTACAAGGTCATTGATGCAAATTTAAGGGGCTTAGAGATATCATAAATATGAGCAGAAGCAGTAAAATTACATTAAAACTTGGAGAGGCAGGATAATATTACCAGAAGGAAAATTAGAAGAAAGACAAATTGTTCTGCTGAGGTTTTATGGGCCTGGGGTGCTGGTCAACAGCAGCTGGACATGAGCCAGCAGAGTGCCCAGGTGTTCAAGAAGGTCGATGGCATCCTGGCCCGTATCAGGAATACTGTGGCAAGCAGATCCGGGGCAGTGATTGTCCCCCTGTACTCGGCTATGATGAGGCCACACCTCAAATCCTCTGTTCAGCTTTGGGCCGCTCTCTGCAAGGAAGACATTGAGGTGCTGGAGCAAGTCCAGAGAAGGGCAACAGAGCTGGTGAAGGGTCTGGAGAACAAGTCCTATGAGGAGGGGCTGAGGGAACTGGAGATGGTTAGCCTGGGGAAAAGGAGGCTCAGGGAGGACTTTATAGCTGTCTGCAACTACCTGAAAGGAGGGTGCAGCAAGGTCAGGGTTGGCTTCTTCTTCCAGGTAACAAGTGATACGATTAGAGGAAATGGCCTCAAGTTGGGCCAAAGAATTTTAGACTGAATATTAGGATAGAATTCTTCACTGGTATGGTGGTCAGGCATTGAAACAGGCTGCCCAGGGAAATGGTTGATTCACCATATTTGGAAGAGTTCAAAAAACGTGAATGTGGCAGTCAGAAACATGGGTTAGTGATGAATGTGGTAGTGCTGGGTTAATGGGTAGCCTCCATGATCTTAAGGGTCTTTTCAAACATTAATTATTCTACGATTTTATTATTGTAGTATTGGCCAGTTTTGGGCATTACACTTCTTGGGATATTCAGAAAAGTTGAAAAATAAGGGGCTAAAGAACCTAACTTATTACAATACTATAAGGATTAATAATATATATTTCCAATCAAGCTTGAAGATCAGGCCTTAGTATTATTGGATATATTTGCTGTGCTATATTTATGCACATAGTTATTTTACAGGAAGTGAAAAGCAAAGGACACATCTTGACTACTCTCATTGTGCAATATACCTTTTTATATATCACTAAACATATATATCCTGGACTAGCAGTATTAACTGAATGATCATGAATGATTAAACAATGACAACATGTTGGGGCTCACCCTCTCTTCCCCTGGGGGAGATGGGCATAGGTGGATGCTTGGGGGGCACGGGGCTTCCCTCTCCCTGTTCCCTTGGTCACGTGTACTCCAAATCCCGTCCCTTACTGGTCACTTTGAATGTAGGCCGCGGGAGTTCTGTACTTAGGGGAATGTTCACGGGACTCTGGGGAGTTGTTCTAGGGTTGTTCTTGGGAACAGTCACTGTTGGAGTCCATGCAGGGCTCCAGCCACGTGCGGCTGGGACAATAAAATCTGAAAACATCTATCAAATATCGTCTCCTTGATTCTTCCATGGGCCAAGGCTGTCTCCCAGGGAAGGTTGCAGCCACCCCACTGCAACAACAACAGAACGAGACTATCTACGGAACTTTATGTTCACATTGTGGTTAAGATGTCCACTTATCACAGGATCTATGAGACAACATCTATTATGAACATGGAAATGTTACTAGATGTTTTATCATAGGTCATGTGACAAAGAATTTTAGGAACTTGAGGAGATGGCCTCAGGGGAGGTTTAGATTAGATATGGGGGGCAGGGGGTGGAAATCATAGACGGGGTTGCAAAGCATTGGAACAGACTACTCTGGAAAAATGGTGGAGTCACCATCCCTGGAAATGTTGAAAAAACATGTGGATATAGTATGTGAAGACATGGTTTAATGGTGAACAAGGTGTTGATGCTAGTTTGATGGTTGGACTTGATGATTGTAAAGGTCTTTTGCAACCTTAGTGATTCTGAGTCTATGAATATTGCTGCTCCCTTTCACAACAAGATGCTGCTTAAAATTGAAGCTATGCATGTGATTTTGAGTTCATATCTTTATGCAAATACATTTGAAAAATTTTCTATTTGTGTTAATTTTGTAATAATGGTTTTAAAAAAATATAACCTATTGGATTAGGTGGAGGGGTTTGAGAAACAATTACTTGTAGAGGTAGGGTAGAGACTTAAATTCCAGTCATACACCTCATCTATATGTGATTCAGGAAAAAGCTGGACCCATTGACACCCTATAACTCTTTATTTCTATGGAAAGAAATCTGGGCATGGGTCACAAACTGGAATAGTCTTCAAGAGGTGCCCATTAAGAATAATGAGACTCCACTGTCCCTGTACATACTTTGTATACCCAAGCAGATGAATACAATGGTATTCTGAAACTACTGGTCAGTGAGAGAAATCAAGACATTAAAAGTTTACTCCTCTTGGCCTTTTCACTTCCAACTGGAGAAACTGTTAGGCAGTACCTGAAGATATTTTTTATTTGATTTTTACCTTCTTTTTTAATTGTTTTTCAGAAAGTCTGAAGCAGCAGGTAAAACAGAGCATTACACAAAAGAACCTCTTGAACAAAACATTTAAGAACTTGGCCAATGCAGCTATTCAGTCTATTCTCAGCAATACACTGAGATTGTAGGCAGACACCAGCTCAGTACTGGGTTTTATATTCTTTCTTCCACATGAACTTTCCCCATTTTCCCCAAGGACTGCTAAGACTCAGATTAAGGTTTAACCACAGCCTTCAATTTCAAGGAAGGCATTTTTGACAAGCAGACTGGTGAAAGAGAGTGTTATACTATGCCATTTCTAGAATAAACCTCTTCAGAGTAGGAGCAAATGCAGCATATCACTGGCGTGGATCCTGATCTTAGTTGTACAAGTGGGCAGCTGGTGTCAGAGAGTGCCTCTGACTGACAGTGTCTGACTTTTTTGGCATATTTTTTTCCTTTATGGCAACAGTGTAAAAGCCAGAATGACTATGTTCCAGAGTGCGCAGCTGAACAAAGGAGAGGAGAGTTAAAACAAAGAACTGGAGCTGGCAGATCCCATGGTGATAGAGAAATTTCTGTAAGGAACAGTGAACAGATAAATCAGACCTCAGAGATCACACGAAAGAGCCTTCTGACAAAGCAAATAAAACAGTGTCTTCTGCGACAGAAAAGTAATCACTTGGCTGATACTGAGACAAGAAGTAGGATGTGCCCGCAACAATACAGTCAACAGGGGCAGATTGCTTATAATGCTCTTTATAGTCTTACATAGCCACTTAAACAGTTCTTTATTTTAGAAAATAAAGTCTAGTGCTGAAAATTCAGTTTAAGAAGCATAGGCAAGTGTTACAGTGAGTTGTCAAGGTTACTGAATTTGTTGCTAGGAGGAATTTGATGTTAGAGCTGGCTTTTCTATCCTCTTAAGTTCTGAAGCTATTCATGTGTTTCTCTCTCCAGCCAGCTGCTTTCATGGTAGCCCTCACCCTGGCACGTGAAACAAAGGGCTGTGATTTTGTCCAGCAGAGAAGTCCTTGGTCTGTCAGCCTGTTGTCACAGGCAGCAGTCACAGAGCTGCAAGTACAAAAAGACACTCAGTACTCACTTGACCACGAGACAAATATCACAGATTGTGGTCTTGTAATTGCAAAAATTATATTTTTTAAGCTATACTTCAGAGGAAAAATTATTTTCAAATTACTCTTAATTAGGAGTACAACCACCCAAGAAAAGCCTGCAAGACCATCTGACAGAGGCTGAACATCTTTTTCATAGATCAAAAGTTATCAGGGAAATAACCACACAAGAGAGAGAAATGGTTCATCTTTGTAATTTGCTTTCAGCAACTCAACTTTAGTGGTAAATGTTTACACTAGAATAACACTGTGGCAAATGGAAACCCTGCTTTTATGAATTCTGATGAGACACTCAAAATTATACTCCTGTCATTAAAGCTCAGATTTTAGAAAGCTTTTTTCAAAGACTTCCTTTTTCTTTTTTTCTCCTTCATTTTTTCTTTTATCTCTTTTTTTCTTCCTTCTGCCTACACGTCCCCCCCGCCCCTGAAGTCTTCTTTGAGCTTTAACATAAAATGAAATTGAGTAAAGGAACTCAATGCAAAGCCTTTCTTTAATCTCTTTGCAGCTGTTAAAACCTGTTACAAGTTTAAAGTGAAAAATTCAAATCTATGTTGAAAGACTGGGAAAGAACTTCTTACATTTACAGGTTACATCAAAATATGTCATTGATTCCCACCATCATCATCAATCTATGTTACTTAAGATCCGATCTCTGGTGTTCACTAGGCTTTCATTACACACAAGTTTTGGATAATGAACAAAACCAACAGGTATTCTTCACATATATTCCTCAAATTTTGTTGAAACTATTTGAGAGTATGTGCATGCTTAGCTGTTGCCTCCCATACCATCAGCAGCAAAATCAATTATGCTGCAAGTTGCTTGTTTCTGACCTCAGATATTCAACAGCTCTTGTGTTTGGTAATCGGGTAAATTAATGGGAGCATCTCTTAACCAATCCTGATAACTTGTCACACTGCCTGCCTGCTGCAGTCTCGAATCATTTTGTGAGAAGCTGCAGCAAGCTTCTTCCCCGATGTCGGGCAGAGCCAATACCAGCTGACTCCAGGACAGACCTGCTGCTGGCCAAGGCTGAGCCATCAGAAATGATAGTAAGACCTCTGTGATAACATATTTAAGAAGGAGAAAAAGATATTGGGTAGTTATAATTGTGGTCAGAGAGAGCAGATTGAGAATATGTGAGATGCACAGCTCTGCAGACATCAAGGTCAATGGAGAAGGAAGGAGAGGAGGAGCTCCAGGTGCTGGAGATGAGATTCCTCTGAAGCCTGTGGTGAAGACCATGGTAAAGCAGCTGTGCCCCTGCAGCCCATGGAGGACACCCATGCCAGGGCGGTTGGATGCCCAAAGGAGGCAGTGAATCTGTGAGAAGCCCATGCTGGAGAAGGCTCCTGTCAGGGACCTGAAGACCTGTGGAGAGAGCAGCCCACACTTAGAGTAAGTTTCCTGGTAGGACTTGTGACCCTCTCAGGGACCCATCCTGGAACAGTCTGTGCCTGAAAGACTGCACCCTGTGGAAAAGTGAACTATGTTGGCAGTTTGTGGAGAGCTGTTGCCCGTAAGATGGATGCACATTGAAGAATTTTGTGGAGGACTGTCTGCCATGGGAGGGACCCCACACTGGAGCAGGAGGACTCTTCCTGAGCAGTGTCTGGAGCAATGTGTGATGAAATGATTATAATCCCCATTCCCGTCTGTGTGGGGGAAGAAGATAGGGCCTAGGTAGGAGGGAGGGGTAGGGGAAAGTTGTTTTTAAGATTTATTTTATTTCTCATTATCCTTTTATGCTCTTGGTTAGTAATAAATTCACTTAATTTTCTCAATTTGAATCTGTTTTGCCCATGACAGTATTTGGTGTGTGACCTTTCCTGGTTTTTATCTCAACTAAAGAAAATTTGTTATACTTTTCTTCCCTGTCCATCTGAGAAGGGGAATGATAGAGAGGCTTTGGTGGGTGTCTGGCATCCAGCCAGGGTCAACCCACTATACAGATATCCTGAGGGAATGACAGATTTGGAGTTTACTTCTAGCTAATGAGAATTGCTTTCATAAAGAGTGATTGCAGATTTGACTTGCAGGTGATAAGACTTTGACTGATACCTCAGCTGTTTCAGTCGTTAGAAGAGAAGCAGCAAATGATGTACGTTGGAGGGGCATATGGAGGTGTCCAACTCCACAGAAACAATTTTCAGAATTAGATTAAGTTGCTCACTATGCAGTCCACTTGAATTTTGAATCAATGCGAATGAGGGTAGAGATTCCACAACCTTGGTGAAACTCTTCTCCAATACTTGGTTAACTACCATCATTTAAAAAAACAATATATATCTTAATATCTGACTGAAGTTTCTCTTTCTGGAACTTGTATCTGCTGGCTTTTGGTCTTTTGCATATATTTCCCATTCGACATTTGTAGGCAGCATAAGATCCCACTGTAACTTTCTCCTCTTAAGTCTGAAAAAATCCACTTGTGTCAACTTCTCATTGTAAATGATGACCTGCAGCTCCCTAAAGATCTGAGCCACTTTCCATCATGCTTCCTCCAGTTTGCTGGTATCTTTCTCATACAGGCAACCCCCAAATGGGACACAGTGCTCCATAGAGGTTCTCAAAAGTGCTGCATGGATTGGAATAAGCACCTCACTCAATCTGCTATGTTCTTGCTAGTACAGCCCAGTATGCAACTGGCCTTTGCTACACAGGTACATCCATACTTCTGTTCAGCAGTTGTCCAGCAGGACTCCAATGCTATTTTCTGCAGAATGGCTTCTGTGCAGCTCCCACCCTGGCTGTACTATTGCCTAGGTTTATTTCATTAACCTTGGAGGCACTACAAGTGAGTGACTACCAGCTATACTTCAAACCACTGACCCTGCCCTTTGAGCCCAGGCCATTTAGTGAATTTTCCACATAGTTTACAGTTTTGCTCTGTGTCTTACAGCACTTCCATGCTGTTGCTAGCTGAACAATTCATGGTTGCTAAGGAATGTGCTTCTCTCCAAGGGAAAGCACATAATCACTTTGCTTTATTCTCTTTTATTACTGCAGCCTATTTGGTCATGCTGTTTTCCTCTTGACATCCTCTGAGCTGTACTTGTCCTTGTCTGCTTACCTTTGACTACAGGAGCTGGGACTTCATAAGGAAGAAGATGTAATTATTTTTCTCTCTCATCTTTTGTCACTATATAGATAAATAACCTTTTTTTCATAAAACTGAAGATCCCCATGTCTAGTTCTTCACTGTGTGGGATGAAGTTGGTGATCAGAGGTTCTATTTCATACTGAGTTGAGTGACATGGGCTATTCTTTAAGTGAAGAAAAAACCCAAGGTTATTGGTCAGAGCTACTGTCCTAGACATAAGACAGTGATGGTTAATTTAGCTGAATATATTTTAATTCAGTGCGGAAGTGTGGCTTCTGATTGTGACAGTGTTCACGCAAACCTGTGGCCCCAATCTTGGAGAGAAAGAAGTGGATCCAGAAAAATCAGTGATGCTTTGGACACATTGCAAGCAGCATTACTGTTAGGTGATACTTAGTATCACTCCAAATAAGTTAAATTATTTCTTCGTTTAAATTGAGCAGAGTCCGATGAATCTGTCTTGATACTGAAAGTGATTGAAGAGTAACTGAATTTTTACAAGAAGAAAAAACTTTGGGTGGTAAACTCCCAGTCTGTTAGGAATAATAATCAGCTATTTTGAATGAATATTCCATTTAGTTAAAATTTACCGAATGCATTTTTGATTCTCATTCAAGAATTTGTTCTAGGTCCTCGTCTACTTGCAGTTTCCATGGGCTTTTTTACGCTACTGAAGACAGATCGAAAGAGAATTTG
>VYZQ01016307.1:0-20986 GCA_013400655.1 Mystacornis crossleyi | reverse complement strand
ATTTATTTATTTAATAAATAAATATTTATTTATTTTCTCGGTTCCCTCATACCGGTTTTATTCTGGAAGGGCTGCAGTGAAGTCATTCCCAAGAAAGACACTGCTCTCTCCTTGCCCAGTCCTTGTTTGCGTGAGGGGTGTTGCAGAGCTTATCCTTTCAAACGGAGATGTTCTTCCTAAGGAAATCAAAGGTGGTACAATTCATCCAATCTTATCAAATCACAAATAAGACAGGCAAACGTGAAAATGTTGTAGGTGCTCCCATTATTTACAGAGTTGGGCCAACCCTTTTTTCTTTTTTTTTAAATTATTACTACATGTAAAATGGCACGTGTTGTATCAGGGAATATTTCTGTCAATATAAACTTTGGTTTGGATTGATCCTGGTTTAAATGGTTATTGTGCTCCGTGTTAAGAGTCCATGAACATCCTCCAGCTCTTTATTTTCCCTTAATCTAAACTCTAAGTGTTCTCTCCCACCTTGTGGCCCAGGTTTCACCTTTTCAGACAGCCCCATGTACGTGGTACAATAGTATTACACTGATAGGAAAAATCGGTTTCTTTTTGTATGGAAATAATTAATACAGAAATATTCTTTTGCTAGGTGTTTTATACTGTATAGACTTCCAAGATGTTGCTTGGAAAGCAAAATAATCCTTAATATGATACAGAATTCACTTTCAGCCAGTTTCTGACTTCTGCTGTCAGGTAGAAACCAAATCACCCTGAAATCAAGGAGAGATCAGTCAGGGCAGGAGCCTTGGGAAGGCAACAATTTTGTCCCACATAGGCACAGTTTAAAATTCCAAAAGATGCAAAAAATCTGAATATCTGAACTTCAATTTGTAACATCTGGGACTTCAAACCAGACGTAAACAATATTGAATGGATTATATTTTTTGCGTTTCATCAAAATAACATTGTAAATACTGAAGCCACAAATTATACTTTAAAATAAGAGTGGACATTGACTGTGATTACCCTGAAAGTTGAAGTATTTCATACACAAAGATCAAAGAAACGCTGCTTAACTCTTGCAGAGGAGAAATAATTTATAAAATTTAGTCTGCAACATCGGGTTCTGGATTTAACTGTTCCTTTTTGTGGAGGTGAGGAAAGAGAGCCAAGTTCTGAAATATTTATTTTCGCAATTATTCCTGGGCTTGTCCTCTGCTCCGGGGACAGGACCTCCCGTGTTTTGGGTAAGCCAAGTGCTCGCCGTGGGAATGTTGGGGTTTCTTCCCTCAGCTGCAGACAGGGAATAAGGGGCTCAACAACGCCTCGTTTTCTGCCTTTGGCAGGACGGCCTTGTCTCCCCAGGCTGGGTTGGGGTTTGGGTTTGGGTTGGGGTTTGGATTTGGGTTTGGGTTGGGGTTGGGGTTGGGGTTTGGGTTGGGGTTTGGGTCTGGGTTTGGGTTGGGGTTGGGGTTGGAGTTGGGGTTTGGGTCTGGGTTTGGGTTTGGGTTTGGGCTGGTCCTGCAGAGCCGCGCCAGGGCGGGCAGCGCAGCCATGGCCTCGAAGCAGCCCCGGACACAGCCCACCTGCCCGGGCTCTAGGCAGGGCTAAGGAACAGGCCCAGCTTGGGCTCGGGGATTTTCGGCCTTCTGCGCTCCCTCCAGGCTCTGTGGGGAGCGTTCCCAGGCGCTGGGTCCGCGCTCGGTGCAGGGCCCAGGCTAGCGGGGCGTGCACAGCACTGTGAGCGGCCGACAAAGCAGAATTCCCGAATTCCCACCGCAGGCCCGGAGCTGCGGCAGCTCCCTGACTGCTGCACTCCCCCTGCTCGGGGTCCTGTTTGTACTCACGGCTTCCATCCCTTCATTTTCCCCTTGTGATTTCACAGTGGAACAAAATGGAGTTCCTGTGGCACAGAGTTTTTCCATTGACCTTCCAACTTTCCACATCCTGCTCCCATGCCATAGGGGGAATGTTGGAGCTCTTCTACTGCTTGGACTGTAGGGATCTGAGTTGTTAAACCTTTTACAGCTCAGCGGTGGAAGTTGTGTGTCTGTCTTGAAATCCAAATGATTTAAATCTAATAATTAAAATTATTTACGAAAATCTCCTGATTTTAATCGTGCCAGAAGGTGATGCTGGGACCCTCGGGGGTCCTGAGCATTGTTGTACCAAAAAAGAGTTTGTAGGTTTCTGTTGCTTCCAAAGAAAGTAAACCCAAGAAAACCCATAACTTTTAACTTGGTCTGAAAATCCTACCAGTCTAATTTTTCAGTCATGAGATTTCTGCCTGAAGTACTTTTCTTGGGCTATCTTTGTTTTACACCAAAACAAATATTTTGAGAAATCCAGTTTCCATTGATTTTCTTCCCCAGAAAAGCAGCTAGGAGCTAATAAAAGGAGGGAAGCTGGTCCAAGGAAAGCACTGTGGCTGCTGGAGATCTGCAGCGCTGGGCTGGGGAGCAACAAGAGCTGCTGTCAAGCCCCTGCCTTTTCCTCCTTTGCAAGGCACAGCTGGGCTTGGACCCACGCTGGGGCTCCTTTCCAACAGCATCCAAATAGAGATTAAACTAATATTAATTTATATTTCAAAATTAACCTAAGTAATCACCAAGAAATAGATGAGACTAATCATAAAGCAAAGCCTGATCTCTACAGAAATCAAAGTGAACTCTCCAGCTCTTGTCCCAGACACAGTGATGCTGTTCCTCAGCTCACCAGAGCAGTAGAGCTGATTTTACAGGTTAAAAATAAGTGTTCACTTCTAACCTGGAGCACCCAAAAAGCTTTTCTGAAGGAAATAACCAAGGTACAAAAGGCACCACTTACTCAGAAGACGCGGGACGAGAGCAGGATCCTCAGTTGGTGACAGAAGTTTGTGTCAACGTCACCTCCGTCACCAACATATTAAAAATACCCTCATTCACCTTTTGTCATGAAAGAACCCCTAAAATAAGAAACTTAGAGGTGTGTGGATACACAGACACTGGAGATCCTTCGAGTGAGCAGCAGCGTGCCCTGTGCCCGGTTTGAAACGGGCGCTGGCTGGAAGGGGTGACAGGAGGGGCTGGAAGGGGTGACAGGAGGGGCTGGAAGGGGTGACAGGAGGGGCTGGAAGGGATGACAGGAGGGGCTGGAAGGGATGACAGGAGGGGCTGGAAGGGGTGACAGGAGGGGCTGCGTCACCTCCAGCCATCCCCTCGTCCAGGCAGGAGCCGGGGCCTTCCAGTGCCTCGTTCCAGCTGCGTTTCCAAAGGCAAACGCCAGAGCCCAGGAGCACGGAGGTGTTCCCAACCTGTCTGTCTGTCTGTCTGTCTGGGCAGGGTTCAGCTCACCCTCCTTCGTGTCCGGCGTGCAAAGCACAAACCTGTCCGAGCGCTGACTTGCTTCGGAATTTGCAGCCCTCTGAAAGCTTCTAAATGCCAAATTATTGAGGTGTCTCGTGGTATCTTCGTTGAGATTCCTTTGTGTGTTGTCTCTCCATCTCCGTCCCATTCTTGCCCTGTGTTCCACGCTTGGATTTGCTCCTGGAGCGGTGTTTCGGTCCTGCCTTCAATCATCACAGCAGCCTTTGGTTTTTCCAGGAAGTTCTGTGGAGAACCACGGAGCGTTTCCCATCTGAGACCAGCAGCCTGCTTGTGATTTCACACACAACAATGGCTTTTTAAAGCTTTGAGTTAATTTCTAGGCATGCTATAAATGCCCTTAGAATCTACCAAGCTAAGCCAGTGTACATTTGTGAATAATATCCTCAAGATGCAAGTTAAAATGTCTTTAAGCTCTTAGACTCTCCTAAAGACTGCAGCCAGTTAGTGTGCCCCAGGCTCTGCTTCCCTGGATCCAGCACACCCTCCGGAACTTTAATTTAATTCTGCTAAATTTCCTAGGGGTGTTAATTGAAGATGCTGGAAGTAAAGGTATGAATTCTGCTTCAGAGTCACAAAAAATATTTTAGTTCCCCTCCAGACAGATTATTTTTATGCGTGATTTGGTTTTCATTTTCTCTTCGTTTTATTTAAAAGAGCTTCTGCATTGTTCTTTGCTGCTGCACTTAATCTGTGCGTTAGGAGGGGCAGAAGTTAATTCCCAGCATGGACGGCATTTGTGAATCCATCCCCCTGTGTTTATTTGTCAGCTGTTTAGATTTCCCTCACTCTGACTCCCAGTCTTTTCTCAGCAACTGCTGTGTGAAGTATGAAATAAGTTCAAGCTGTGTATATAAGTGTGTGTACACAGGTCTCTGCTTCCATTCTGGCAATCGAGGGTTGACTCCTTCCTTTCTGAGTTTTCTGGAAGAACATAACTGCAAATCAAGATGTGTGGGATGGCAAAAGCATCCCGAACCCTCCTAATTACATTTGGAAATCTCAGCTGTAACACATGGCATACAGCGAGATCAGATCTAGAGCCAGCACACACCACTGTATTGAATATTGTCAGTTGAATATATCTAACTCTCCCTCCTGCTTTCCCCATATATATATATTTATATGTTGTAAATAATTTATTGCTGGGAGGCTGCTGATGTAGGTGACCAGTTAGAACATTCCTGTGGGAATAAAACCTGTCTGTCTGTCTGTTCCAGTTAAACTGCCTTAGGTATAGTACTCACTTGTGTGATGTTTCAGCCTTATGAAATTCTTTTTAGTGCTTTCTCATTGCTGCCAATATTTTCTATTGTTATCACTCTCACAGCTTCTCAGTGATCTCTCTGCCTGTATAAACTGACGGAGTATCCTAAATATTACTCAAGGTTACTCCTTTCTCCAGGACTGATCCATAGCTCCGATATCAACAAGTTTCCAGGGATGGTTTCTGGCTTTGATGGCCAGCTCAGTCCCACAGCTCTTCCTGACTCTGCCTCCCTGTGGGAAGTGCCCCTCGAAAGGAGCGGTGGCACAGAAAACCTCCCATCTCTCCGCTGCTCAAGGCTGCTCTGCTGAGCTCCAGCACGCTGCAGGACTCCGGGAGTGCCACTTGTTGCTTTTCCCTGTAAACAGCCAGCAAAAGGGGTTGGACAGGCTCCGGGAGCAATGGCTGAGCAGGGCTGGACCCATCTGCCCCCAAACTTTGTCTGGAGCAGGAGGAGATAAAGGAGGAATCCTCCCAGCAGGATGGATTGTTCAGGCACTGCAGCTGACAGGTGAGTACTGCAGCTGTCAAATACTCACTTGCCACAATCGGTACAGTTCTGCTCTTAATATTAAAAGTGTGTCAGAATTTCCATTATAAACCACTTATTTTGTGGGTTTATAGCTTTGCCATAAAAATACACCTTGGGCTGAGCCCTGGCATGCGGCCATTTGGCTTCTTCTAACACAATATTAATTCAGAACATCCAGACAGTGTTTTTAAACACCAGTATCTGAAAAAATTGTTGCTTCTTTTTTCTCTCTCTCTTTTTTTTTTTTCCTCAAGTCCCTTGTTTTCTGCAGGACTCACTCAGAAATCAAAGGTGGCCAGATGGAATTGCAACAAGAACCTGCAACATCTGGAAGCCTTTTTTGGAAGGACTGAGACCTGTGATAAGAAAGAAAGTTCTGGGGACATGTCGAGAATTCCCAGGCCGGGTGGGAAGGCTGAATACAGACCCCCGAGGCTGGACTGACAAGGTGTGACTGCCATCAGCCAGAGAGCTTCCCAGAAAATAGCAGAAAGGAGCATAATCTTGGTCAAATGAAGATATAAGATGAAATATTCATTTTGGAAGCAAATCAAAGAATCTTAGATCACTTTTGAAGCCCACGGTGCAACAAATGATTGTCAGCCAGTGATCCCCGTGGGATGAGAAATCAGGAGGAAAAACAAACTTGTAATCTGAAATGTAAGAATAATTCTGGTGGGAATTTCAGATCAACTTGCAAATGAACAAACCCTCTCCATCAGAGCTCTGGGCTTCAGGAGGAGCACATCTGGTCCTTTCAAATCACAGCCCTGAGGAATGACTGGAAAGGTGGGCAGAAACTGGAGCTCCTGGCAGCCAAATCCTGTAACTCAAGTCCTGTTTGTAAAATGAATGATGAAAAGGGGCAATCCTAATCTGATCCCCGGCCTTACTGTACAATTAGGAAAAGTGATAATCTTCGTTTGTAAAACAAGGAAAATTGGCAGCTGGGAAAAAAATAAAGGAAGTCGTTCAGTTTAATATTAGACTTATGAAAAAATTGGCCATAAAAGCTGCTCTGAGGCTGGCCAGGACAGAGCCTCAGAAATGTCTGGGGAATGTTCTTCAATCAGTTCAGGGAACGTGAGGACATGAAGCTGAAAGTGCTGAGCTCCAGAGGAATGAGGATAAAGCTTACAGCTTTTCTCTAGATTTGGTCAGTTTACTTTCCCAATGTATATTGGGATCTGTGAGAGGAATGGAATAAAGTCCCCTTTCTCAAACTGGAGTTATTGGACAAGGTGGGCTGAAAAAGAATAAATTGGGCTCAAGCAGAGAGAGTGACTGCTGGCAGACATGGGGCTTTCCAAAGGTGGGGAAATCGATTTAGAAAAGTCATCTTCTCTAGGCAAGAAATGTAACTAAAATGATGGCTAGGCTAGGGAAGGATTTGGAGATCATTATGGCTGGTGATAGAGTAATACAAGCTGGAAGTATTGTCTTACTGATGAAATTCCTGGAAATTTTCTTTAATTACGTGGCTCAGATGAAGCACAGAATTTGTAGATAACTGACTGGGAGCGAGGAGATTTTCCCAGTGCAGCAGGCAACTACTGCAGCAGCTACTTGTGGCAGTATCTTCACCACAGGACAGGTTGAAGTGGTGGAAATTCCATTTTAAGGGCCAGCATTTGCAGAAACTTTTGCTGCTAGATTGGAGGGATGGTCTTCTCTTGCACTAAGCAGTTTGAATTCCAAATTCCTTCAAATGCAGAGCTGCAGCAAGATTTCAGGTGATTTCCCTGCAGCATGTGATGCTCCAGTGGGTGTCCTTGCTCTGGCTTTGCTCCAGCTTTTACAACTAATTGTAACGTGGAAAATACAACAGCTTGGAGGTCAACACAAGTCCTAAAGGTCCAGGAAATTCCTCCAGGATCCACAGAGCCTCCAAGCCTCCTTTGAAGGTAGAGGTGCCATTGCTGCTGGTACTTGTGTGAACAGGGCTAAAGTCACCACAGCTGTGCCACAATCCCAATTCCAGGGAGCTGTTTGGATTTCCAGAAGTTTTTTCCAGTGAAAAATCAGTTCCCTGAATCCAATAAACACTGGGGCTGCACACAGTGGTGTACCACAGATGGATTCTGAGGGAAACCAACCCATTCCCAGCACCTCGCTGTCAGAAAGTGCTACCGGGCATCAAGGGAGTGAACTGGGATGGATAAATGAGCTTTCAACAATTTTTGGACCTCACTCACAGTTCTGATTAAAGTCAAATGGTGGCTGCAGTGGATCCTGCGGAGCCAAGTTACAGGAAAAAGGGGAGGGAACAGCTTCCAGAGCAGGACAAGGCCTACTGCAACTTGAAAAAGATGACTTTTGGCCCAGCACCTGCTGCTTTTTGAGGATGGGAAGGAGTTGTGCTCCAGCCTGCCTGGATCAGATTAGCTCCAGAGGGTATCTTGGTACCAAGTACAACACTGAGGTGTGAACTGATGTATTTGCAAATGGTCTGCAATGCACTGGGAGCCCTCAGCCTGACATCAGCTCCACAGGCAGGGGGATCACGGGAAGCAGAAGTGATTAATTGGGAGTGCCCAGCCAGCCAGGGACTGGTTTCACAGACAAAAGGACAGTGAAGGCAGGACAATCCTGAGCAGCTCCCCAGCCAGTGCCACTCAGATGAAGGGTTTTTTCAGGATTTTTTTCAAGGATTACTGCTACTATTTCAGGCAGATTTTTTGTGGCTTTGTTAATATTGTAAAACCACTGCGTGAGTTTGGTGAGAAGGAAACCATTTCAGTGGCTGGCACGGTGTCATTTAACGTTTTCAAAAATGTTTTTAAACAAAACCCCTTGTAACTGCTCCCATTTTCACCTCCCCACGTTCCAAACACCTTCCAGGCTGGACACAGATGCCGACGCTGCCGGCCCGGGGGCAGCACTGCCAGAGGGAATCAAAGCACTGGAGGGGCCGGGGGCTTATTACAACGAAATGTTCCTGTTCTCAGGAGAGAAATTCATGTTCTGCCCAAAGAACATCTGCCAGTGGTTAAAGGCAGGGAAGGTCTCACCGTGGTTCCTTCGGAGAGGGATGTGTGGCTTGGCCAAACCCTGGCAGGCCACAGGGGCTCCGCAGGGTGTGGAAGGCAGGAACTGGGATTCCGTGGGGTGAGACCGGCTCAGGCACAGCTTCATCCCCAGAGCAACCACTGGAGGTTCCTCCCCAGCGCTGCCCTACCCCAGAACGTCAGGAAAAGGTCACCTGGGGTGCCCTGACAAAGTCTGATGTCCAAGTGGCTCTCCTGGAAGTGCTCCCTTCGGGACGGGGGTTGGAAGCAGTGGGTGAAGACATCGGCTCCTGTTGTGGGATTCCTGCTGTGACTTTGTTTGTTAAACAGCACACTTGTGTTGAGGAAACGCGTGGCTCTAACCTCCGTTAGTCTCTCCTGACATAAATATACGGCAATAAATTGAAATGTATCAATTTGTTAGTGTTCAGGAAGATGATTCTGCTATTAAATTCTCCATCTCTACCTTTGGATGGAGCAAAGGAAATCTGTACCTTAGTGGAGGGCTGTTGCAATAGCACGTGGCTGAAACAAAGGTGTTTTTATCCCTGTTCATATATAAAATATCATTATGATTCCCGGGGTCAATGCATGTGAACTGAGTAATGGACTGATAATTTTCTTGCTACATTAAACTAAGCGCTGTGAAAATTTGAGGGGATTTTGCTACAGCAGAGATTCAGCTTTTAAATGTTTGTATCTAAGCTGTGCTTTCCAAAATGTGTTATTTTTCTGTACCTAAACCCCCCTGGGGATGTCATGTTCCATTTCAGGTGTCTCACTGACATGTGCAGCAACAGATACCAGAGCTCCAGAACTGAGGGGAAAGGGGTTTGAACACATTTGTGTTAAACACTGATATCTCAACTTCTGCACATCAGTGGTGGCTGGAAACTGCAAGGGCAAAAGCTTGGAAATTGGGTACTTACAAATAATCAGATATTCACACCTTTGTTTCATTTTGAAGCTGCTGGAAGCTTTCTTCAACCGGTAGGAAGGGTGAAACACTGGAAAATCAGTCCTGTAAAGATCTTCATCACTTTATAAACCCTCTGTTGAACGAGCTCCCATGTAAATCCTGGTCCTGCTGGGTTCCTCTGGGTTAGCCAGGAATGCTGACCTGCATCACAGGGGCACCTTTCATGAAACCTGAGGCAGGGATGTTTTTTTTCATGTACGAGCTGTTGATGTGGTTTTTATACAGTGCAAGTGCCAGATAGGTTTTAAAAACAGGAGTGGGAAGGAGAGCACTGGATGTGGGAGAGCCTCCTGCAGAAACCAGCACATGATCATGAAATAACAGACTCAGGTGTGACGTGTGCCTGATTTTGGGGTGTCTGAATCAGCATGTGTATATATATATGTAATTTGTACTTGAGAGGTGCTTGGGCCCTGCAGTAACACGAGATCTGAGTGCCTACACAGAATTCAGGCAATTTTTGCTTTAAAATTTGACCTGCTGGGAGCTGCCTCTGAGAAGGCTTGAGGTTTGCTGGGTGTTTCTGATTCGGGTGACTTGGTCTCCGTCCTGACTTCTCCTTTACACTGCTCAGTGTAGCAGCTACTCCTGGGAGCAGCTCCTCCCCAGGAGCTGGGCGGGCACGTGGGGCTCACTGGGGTGTGCCACGGGCACTGCCCTGCCTCTCTGAGGGTGCAGCTCTCAGCATCTCTTCAGGATTCCTTTCAGTCTTCACAGAGCTGGGCCTCGCAGGGCCAATGGTCCATTCCAGGGAAGGGCTGAGCTCCCTCAATTCAAAACATCTTGCAGAATGAGGCCAAAGACTGAGGTAGGACGAGGTGTGAGGAGAGCTTTATTAGTATGGCACATATTTAACCCATAGGAAAACCCACAAATTTTACTCATTTTAAGTGTATTTCACACTTTTCGACTATTTGAAATAACCACATTTGTAAAAACTTCTTTTAATGAATAGAGCTCTTTATGTACAAAGGCAAACCCTTTTTTCCCCCCTAAGTACAGTCCTTTTAAAATACTTTTTCTTTTGTAGGTCTGGCTGCTTCCCTCGTCTGTTCATTATTGCTCGCTGCTGCAGAACCCCCCAGAGCTGAAACCAGGCAATTTAGGTGACATTTTATCTTAGGAGAGTTTTGCTGATCCGTGCCGTGTATTCCTCAGGACTAATAAGACAGATAAGTAAAGGACTTGAATTATTTAATGCCAACCCAGCCGAGCTGGTGTTCAGCACAATATTTGTGTGTGAGGGATGGGAAGGAGCTACCTGGGTACAGATTCTGTCCCCATTGAACTCAGTGGGGGTTCTGCCATTTGACTGCAACAAAGCAAAGGCTTCACCATATGTTTCAAAGAAATATTTCCCTGGAATTTTCCAGATGCTGGTGAACATATTTTTATCTTCCTTTTCACTTTTGAATGTTTGTTTACCTTACATGCCCTTCTAAGTAATTTAATATAGAAACTGCTCATCAATTCCATTTTATCCCAAGTTTGAATTGCCTCATTTTTAAATTTCTTGTGCATTTAGAGACCCCACGTGGCAATGTCTGGGCTGAAAACATGGTAGGGGGAGCGCTGGCATATTTTGTCTTGCTGTGATTTCAACTGAATTAAAGAAAAACAGAAATGAAAACATTTCCATTTGTTTATGTAACTAAAAAAGCCCTATAAAACTGGCCCCGAGCTAGCAAGAATATCCTTTAATGAACACAAACCCTTTTTGCAAGCAGGCCATAAACAGAGGGACATACGCACACATCCATATCCTATCTCCCCTATCAATGGCAAATTAAAAACCTCCCACTATTTGTCTTAGGAAATATCCACGACTTTTACGGGGAATTTGGAAAATATTTCTTTGGCCAGCGTGGAAGGTGAAGTCCTGCAGCACAAAGCACAGCCACGGGCACCGAGCGCCAACAGACGGGCTGCTGTAAAACAACCTTTTAATAAGGCATTAAAATGCCATCGACTTGGACACGTTAAAAAAAAAAAAAAAAAAGAGCTATGAAAACAAATGCCTTTCAAATAATTAGGATCTTATGGCTGAGCTCAGCGTTGATCTCCGTGCAGAGATTTTCCTGCTGAAATCAGACCGGTCTAAGGCTGCTCGTCTAAGGCAGGAATTAGCAGCGCATAAATCGGCCGCGCTCGTGCTGTTCCTGCCAGGCACAGCCAGCCCTTAAACCATCCTCCAGCTCCTCCTTTCTGCCCCCTCAAGTCTCCTTTCTGTCCCCTAAAAAGTCTCCTTTCTGCCCCCTAAAGTCTCCTTTCTGTCCCCTAAAAAGTCCCCTTTCTGTTCCCTAAAAAGTCCCCTTTCTGTCCCCTAAAAAGTCCCCTTTCCATCCCNAAGTCTCCTTTCTGTCCCCTAAAAAGTCTCCTTTCTGCCCCCTAAAGTCTCCTTTCTGTCCCCTAAAAAGTCCCCTTTCTGTTCTCTAAAAAGTCCCCTTTCTGTCCCCTAAAAAGTCCCCTTTCCATCCCCTAAAGTCTCCTTTCTGTCCCCTAAAAAGTCTCCTTTCTTTCCCCTAAAAAGTCTCCTTTCTGCCCCCTAAAGTCTCCTTTCTGTCCCCTAAAATGTCCCCTTTCTGTCCCCTAAAAAGTCTCCTTTCTGGTCCCTAAAGTCCTCTGGAATACACTTGGTTTAGGAGGCCAGAATATTTTTTTAATCGAATGTCAGGTTTTGATCATGAGCATGTGAAAGGGTTGAATTTGCTGATTTTTAGGGTGAGTCTGACTGACTGATACAGCCAGAAATAGCTGCAAACCCCATTTCTGGTCTTAAAAATCTACTGTGGGTTTGTTTTCACTTCAAGTAATGTGCTTGTGTTCATTTAAAGGTTTAACTACAGCTTGTAGCAGTTGCTGGAGCGTAAAACGCATCCAACTGTTGTATAAATTTATCCTTTAATGCAATAAAATAATTCTTCTGGAACAGTTTTATCACCTGTAATGTATAGAAATACAAAAAGAATTATAATAACTGATCATTGGTGTCCGTGTGTTTAAGTCACAACTGTTGTGATGGTTGTTATTAGCACAGCTTAGAAAAGCTGCACTATTAAAAAAAAAGTATTTGGAAGGATGTGCATCTGTGATTACATAATTAACATGATAAATTAATAAGGCTGTTGCCTAAGAGTTGGTCAGATTCTCAGCTTTAAGTTGGAATTTAATACATATTTTTTTACTAAAATATCCTTAAATGAATATTGGTTTTCTTACATAATAAAATTACTGTTTTTTGATCTCCGTTTTACAGAGCACTAACATCAATAATTCAGAGAAATTCATGTACACCCCTTCTGTATTTCATCTCGTTTCCTGTTTTGTCATTAGGCAGCAGTTCCCCCCTAAGGCACAGTTTTTAAACTTCCAACCCAGCCTGTGCCTCTCTTCCAGATCTGTAACTGCAGACACTTTTCAACTCTGTATTTTTCATACCCAGAACTGTGCCCATGATAAGAGCCCTGTGTGTACCATTCCCAACCTTCAGAATAGATCTTGATACCGTGATTTCATCATTTTATGTGACTTTCTGCTTGCCTGGCTTTTCTAGGTGCAAAAATTTGCACGGCAGAGGAATTTTATGGATTGCAACCCTAATTTTTGGAGTAAGATTCTAAATAACGGGTCAGGTTAGAAAGCTTTGGGCAGAATTTTTTAGGTTGCTGTGAATTGCTGTTAAGCCTGTGTTGCCTTGTGGCTGGAAGTACATCCCAATTAGTGGCCCTTCCATCGAGCAGTAGCAGCAGAGAAGGGATTTGGAATTTTTTTTTTTTCAGGTCAGTTGTAAATGATTAGTCCAAAAAGAGTAGCATAAAACTGCGAGTCCCCTGCAGGAGTCGGCTGGAGGAAATTAAAGGATCAACAACAGAAGGGAAGCACTGAGGTGGGATTGTTCCAGGCTGCAGCCACAGGCTTTCACATGCACTCAGGAAATTGGCTCCATCAAAAGCCGAGGATGCAGGAGTGAGGATGAGGAGGATCATGCAGGTGATGGTTCTAAATCATGGCTCAAGATCCCAGCGTCTTCCAAGGGAGAGGTTTCCTCCCCTCCCCGAAAAAAGCAGCATTTTCCAGGTAAAAATGGCATCTTCTCCTTATGAATCAATAAAAGTTCGGCAGAAGTGCGAGCTATAAATCTGATAGAACTCAATAAACAGCAAAGATTCGGTTTCCCCGAAATAATCTCAGTTGGATGGGGATTTTTACTGTGCTGTGCCCTGTGTTTGTGAAAGCTGTGAAGCCAGTGACTCGGGAGGGCTTGGCAGCCAGGTAAAGCTCTTCCTTTAAAGTGGAAAGTAAATTCATTCTGCAGAAATTTGCATCTTCTGGGCCTGGGATGAAGCTGAAACCTCGCTGGTGGAGCGGGAAAGGATCACAGGAGGGGAAATGCATAAATCTCCATCTGGAGCCAAGAATGCTGGGAAAGAGATGGGGGAGCAGGAGAGCCAGAGCAGGCTGAGCACACCAAATTCCAAGGGAAAAGTGGAAGAAAGAAAGAGGAATGTCCCAGGGATGAAGCTCTTCTAATACTCAATATTTTCATCAGAAGTAAACCAGTGGAAAGCTGTAATCCAAATAAGGAAATTAGAGCAAAAATTAACAATATTCAGCTATTCAGATGTCAAAAGAACCAGCGGAGTTATTGGTGTTAGAGGTTATTGCCAGAGGGGAAAACTCAGCATGTCCTGGGTAATTAAGCTTCATTGGAGAGCATGGATCCCTTCTCCAGGTAAGAAAGGCTTTTACAGCATGGCATCTTTGCTATTGTAATTAAACACCATGGGCTATTCTGCATATGAAGTCTTAAACACTTCAGTCCTTTATCAGGGGATTTTACTGGCCAGGCATGTGCGTTCGTATGGCAAAAAACCCCGGCTGCTATAAAAAAAGAAACCCAAACATTTCTTTTTATTACTCGACTTGCTGTATTTTTATATATATTGAGCCAAATTCATCCCTTGTGGAGCTCAGTTGAAGCCAATAAGGGCAGATTTGGCCCATGTCTATATGAGAAAGGTGGTGACAATTAAAATATATTGTTTAATAATGAGAGCTATGGTAGTGAAGTGTCTTTGTGTCTGTGAAATTATACACCACGACACCCAGCCAGTGCGGAGCTGGGACTAGCAAAACATATATAAGGCTGGTTTCTGATGGAAAGGCAAAAGCACTCTGACTTTTATGATTATGATTAAATATCACAAAGGCATTTGAACGAGGCTAATTTAGGTAACATCTCCAGAAGTCTCGTTTATAGTGCAGTATTTTACCAGTTGAAAATATTTCTTGAGTGTTTTTATATGTGGCTCTCAAGGACAGCACGACTGGCTGTTATTAGCAGTAAGTAAAAGAACAGTTTTGATTTCACTTATATTTGAGGGACTTTCAGCAATATTACAAAAAGGAATGTACCCTATTAAATGAAATGTGAGGACAGCCTTTACTATCACTTTACACTGGCAATTCCCAGTTGTTCCCTGCTCGGGGCATGGTACCAACACACGAAAGGCTTTGTTGATGCCTTGGAAGAGCTGAAGACGTTGCCAGTTTAGCAACAAATCCCCCAAGCAGAGGAGCCCCCAGTGTGCAGAGGACAGAGCTGTGGTTCCGTGGGCCCGGAGCAACTCCTCGGTGTCTCCCTGTTGTTAAGTCAGGGTGAGTTTTACAAGCTGGAGCGTGCTGTGCTCTCTGCTGCCTTCCATCCCCCCGCTGCAGTGCTGGGCAGTGCTTATCCCCAGCCAGGAACCAAACCCCTCGTTCCAGCTCTCCATCCCTGCTGCCAGGGAGGCTGGCTCGGCTCTGCCTCGTAAATGGCCCAAATATTGGCTTGAGCCTTTTCCTGCTGGGTCTTCACCTTGCCAAGAGGGAGGTGGGAGGCTGAGAGGGATCACCAGGAGATTTCCCCTGGGGGAAAGGCTTTTCCCCTGGGGGTTCTCTGTCCTGCCCCTTGGCAGCTGCCTCTGCCTCCTGGCTTTGGGAACTGGGGTGAGAAAGGTCAGAGGAATAGGAGATGTTTTGTTGAACCAAGAACCAAACTCTTGATGGCTCTGCCCAGGAGCATGAGGAAGATGGAAACACCTCTCTGCTTAGCTGAGGGACCAGCAGAAAAGGCAGCTCTTAGACAAAACTAAAGATATAAAATATCAGTTCTAATGTGTCATAATGCTTCTGGTTTTCTAAGGAGTCTCTGACCCCCAAAAATGAGAGGGGGGAGGGAAACATAGAAGAATAAAAATCCTTTTTGCTGTACTTATTACTCATTCTGAGTCTCTTCTATGGAAATCTGGCCTTTGGCATCGGACTCAGATAATATTTTATTAGAAGAAATCATGATTCATTGAAATGGTGCACTCCAGTATCTATGGAAAGGAAAACTGGGAAGGACGCAGAAGAAGTTCAGCTGTGGAAAACCAATTCAAGGAACCATGGCCACACAAAGGATCTCCATCCACAGTAAGAAACAACAGAAAGGAACAAAGTATTTCCAAGGAAACGTTTGAATGTGGTGCTGGAACCAAGTACGGAATTATTACTGTATCAGTCATTTGGAAATTAATAGGATTTTTTTATTAGCATCAATGTGATGATCAGGGCTGGCCCATGTACCTGCAGAAATGAAACTTAACCGAAGGAGTAATAAGAGATCCCAGGAGGAAGGGGATGTTTAGTCTGTCTTAAATGGGATAGAAGTTACTTTTCTCCTTTTTTGCACATTTTCAGAGACCTGTTTTTCACGCTGTGAGAAGCACGGCTGCCTTATCCATAGGGTGAGAAGAGAAGCAGCAAAAGGACGTGAACAGAGCAAGCTCAGCCTCTCCATATCACTGACATTACCGACCCCACACTCATCCCTTCGTCCCTCCCTGTTAGTGGTGGGGAAAGGGAGAGGGGCTACAGGCACGTGCTCCGTTCTGATGCTGGGTGTAAATCCAGCCCTGCGCTGTGACCCTGGACAGAAATCCCAGTGGAAGCTTTGCCTGCCCCTAAGCTGCCTCCTCGCCTTCCCAATGATAAATGGTGGGAAGGAAAGGCTGAGGGGGAGTGGGGGATCTCTCCAAGCTTTGAACTGGCTGTGTGCTCAGATGAGAGGGAAGAACAGACTCATTCCAAGCAGAATTTTTATTTGGCCAAAATCCTTTTACTCTTTGTCACCTGTGGTGTTCTCGTGAGTGAGGCTTAGACCAAGTCCTTACCCAGAGATGTCTGATCAGGTGAGCCACTGTGGCTACTTTGGATTTTTGCTGGAAATGGGAAGGATTCCCTCTCCCCACTGCCAGTTCTGCCCTGCTCAGGAGCTGTCCCCTTTGCCTTCAGCCTGGGCAGCCCCTGCACACCGACTGTTTCAGATTACTCTGATGCACCAGGCAAGTTCATCACCTTTCCAGGATGTCCCGTGATTGATTCCTCATGTCCAGGGCAATCTGCTCCAAAGTTCCAGGCTAAAATGAGCTCTTGGATTTCGAGGGGATAATCAATGGTTTGAGTATTTCTGTTACGTTTTCAGCTATCCTTTCGTGTATTAGATTCACAGCTGGTATGAAACATGACACAATTTTAGAGTCACACTTTTGTTATTCTCTCAGTAGCTGCTCAGATACCCTGGGCATGAGCAAACTGCAATTTTCAGTGTGGCTGTGTCATCCATCAAACTCAAATACTCCGCGGCTCATTCCTAAACCGCTGCACAGCCAAGGCTGCAGGCTGGGCTTAGGGAGGGGAAGATTAAAGGGCTGCTCCTGCCATACTGAAGTCTATAAAAGTTTCCCTATTGACTTCAACAGAAATAGGACTGAGCCTTAGGATTTTGGCATGAAAACACAAAAACAGTGCTTTTCATCTCCGCTGAAGTGCATCAGGCGTTGCTGCCTGCCTGACGTAAGGCTGCTGGGGAGGAATTGTTCTCTGTACATGTTGTTCTCCAGTAAATACTTGTTCAAGGATGCGTCCGTCCCTGCTGGCAGGGGCTGAGGATTAGTACACAAATCTGGCCCAGTGTCCTGTTATCAGTGTGAACCTCCCAGCTAGAAGATGCATTTGTCAAATTTTGTCTTTCGGGGCTGTTAAAATCCTTGCTGCCCAAGCAGACAGTGCTGACATTCCACCTCGTTTTTCTTATTAAGAAGTCAACTTTCCACCAGTTCTTAAATACAATCGCACTGAAAATGTTCCTCAAAACTGCAGCAATGTGTGGTTCAAAGCCAAAAATTAGTGTTTGCTGAGAACTAGGGAAAATTAGAACAAAAAGAACCCAGATGAAAAATGTTGGCATTTACCAAATATTCATTCAAACCTCTTCCCCATCAGTGTTTTTCAGTGGAACAAGAGCCCTGTGACCTGTTGTAGCTATTCCTCCTCTTTTCATTCCAGTGGGGTTTACTTTGCTTTTATTAAACGAGTTTCTAATTAGCAAAAACTGCAGCTACCCTGAATTTAAGTGAATTAGCATTATTAGCACTTTGCACTAATTAATCTATTTTTTATTTCCTTCGCTCAGGACCCGGTTCCAAAGGTGGGCTCGGGCTCAGGAGGGCAATTTCCATCCTGGGGGCACCTCGCTGCAACTCTGTGGAAATCCTGCCACACCTGGCCTGGCATTCCCAAAGGGCTCAGGCAGGAACGTTTGCTGGCCACCACCAGGAAAGGATCTTCCAGGCAGGAGCGGGGGCTGGAGGCCACACACACCCAGCGAGGTGCCACAAAGCCCCAGGGGCCCCCCCTTCCCTTGCTGTTACCCCAAACATCTCTCAGCGAGGCCGAGCAGCCCCTGGCAGGTTTAAATTTAATTCTGGTTGAAGCAGGACACAGGCGGGGCTGTCCTGCCCAGTGCTGGAGCAAGGAGGGGCTGTGAACCAGGGATGAAACCTCCACTGAAACCCCAGTGCCTGCAGGGAGCTTTTACAGGCATTCCTCTCTCATGGCACTGCTTTCACATTAAATAAGGTTCGTGTTGGACAAGGCTTTGTGCTTTGCTTGTACCACTCCCAATATTTTCTTTCATGTTTAATCTTGATCCTGTTCTTTGCAGACAGCAAATCCGTTCAAAACGTGGTGTTTTCTACCAGCAAGTCACAGGCTCATGGTTTCTCTTCCAGCCTGCTATCACAGGAATAAAACCCCTCCGATCACATTGAATTTAGGCTGCCTCTTGTCACAGGCAAGTGCATGGCACCTCCTTGGAGCAGGTCCTTCAATTGAAATATTGGAGATTTTTCACTGTTGAAGCACTACTGCAGGAACATGAGTGGCCAAGGAGAGAGGAGATTTCCCCCCACCTCTGGCTGGAATTTTTCACTATAACCATCCTCAGGGGAGTTCTCATCTTCAAAAGAAACATTTTTCCTATACAAGCTGCAAAAAGAATTATTTAGTGACATCATAAATTAATACAGAGAGGCACAAATTCTCCAAAATGTGGAGAGAGAGAAACATAAATTCATGTTTGCCAAGAACACCCCAGCTCTTCCAGACTTAGGCCCCTCTTGAGCCTGCGAGCTGCCAACGATGCCAAATTGAATGGTGGGGCTTTTGGCAGGACTGAAGTTTAGCTTGTTTAAATTTTGGCACATTTTCCTATTACTCACATTCTCAGCAAGCTGATACAAATATTTGTTCTATTTAGAGGGAAGTCCAAGCTCAGTGCTGGCACCGAGTGCTGCTGGGCTTGGTGGAACTGAGGCTGCCTGAGCCAATATTAAATTTGGACATCTACCTTAAAGAAAAACAGAATTAAAAAATTCCCCCGGCCTTTTAGTACAGATTAGAGCACATCAATGGAAAACGGTCCTCGTGTGTATTCAGGTTTCTCTCACTTGCTAAGTTTTGCTTTAATCTGATTTGAAATGGGCCTGGTTTCCCTGAGCTTGGATTGCCATTCCCAGCTGCAACTCCGGGGCTGGAAAAGCCTCCACACACACGAACCTCCACATTCTTGAGAATTAAAAGCTGTTTAAACTGTAGTAAATCAAACTGGGACACAGTAAGCACACTTGATCTCTTTTAAAGCTGTGCAGGTTGTTGGGATTTTTTTTTTAGTGATGTCCCCAGTTTAGTGTTTCTGATTTGAAAAACAAACAGAGCGGATCCTCCAGGACACTCGGGATTGCTGAGCTCTGCTTCATCCCTGGGAATGATCCTGCTCAGCCAGGGTCTCCATCAGGATCAGCACCTGCCAAGCCTTTCCAGGTGGGAAAAGCAGGAGAAACCAAATGGAACCTGGCTGCCTCACCTGGGAGCCTGGGATTGGGACTGGAGTTGGACACATAACCCAGGTTAGAAATCTTGCAATGAAAACATAAAGCAAACAAAAAAAGAAAAAAACCCTGTTTCTATCCCATAAATTAATACAATTAGGGTTGGGTTTTGGTGGTTTTTTTTTTTTTTGCCTTTGCTCAGGTTGAGTGGGATTTGTAAAGTAAATAATTCAATGCTGTCTGAATGTTTTTGTCAAAGTCACACAGGAGGGGGATCCCACTAACATGACTTTTTAGCCATTTGGAAATGGGAAATCTGCTCTAAGTGGCTGAACTGGATTCCTCTGAGTGGAAAAAGATCATCACTGGAGAATGATTCATCCCATTTAATCTCAGTGTCTGATCTCTCTCCAGGGCCTATAAAAGGAGCCCAGATGACCAGATTAGCATATATCCAAATTTTGCACATTTTTATGCTAACTCAGCCTTTCCCAATCAGGTCCTGCGCTCACAAATCTCCTGTGCTATTTTTGTAAGGAAAAGCTCGTTTTCTGGCACAGGGATTCCCAGGGCACTCGCTCAGCTCCAGTGGCTGCTTTGGGACAGAGCCTGGGCCGTGCCCTTTGCAAAGGCTGCCAGGTAAAACTCGGATTAATTCCATGACCCGGCTTTCTCTACACCCCCTGCACCGGCTGAAAGGTTCTGGAATGATTCTTACAGGAATGATTTTTTTAAACTGCCTTAAATCAATCAATAAAGGTACATGAAAAGTGGTTAAAACTAGCAGCAGTGATTCTTCATAAACACGACATTGTTTTTGTGCTGGTCACCTTTGTGAGGCAGGCAGAAGTTCCAGGTTCCCTTTGCACCCTGGGCTGCTGACCCCACTCATTTTTGGGCTGCAGTGGCAGCACCTGTCTGGTTCAGTGCCGATCCAGTGTCCCGATGGGCGATGACCTGAGCACTTCAGACCCTGGGCAGTGACACCCCCAGACCTCTCCCCGCTCCCTCCAGCCTTTGACTCTTTACCCGTGTCCCTGGCACTGAGCTGCCCCCGGCCGCAGGGACGCGGCTTTGGGGCTCTGCTGATCAGGGGCTGCTTTTAACTCAGCGCTCGGATCAACTCACGTGTCCACTAAAACAAAGAAACACCGGAAAAATCCTAAATAAACCCAAACCCCTGCCACGGGCACCTAAAATCCGATGGTGGAGCTTTGAGATGGTGAAAAAAGGGTCAGGAGTGCACCTTGGGGAGTGTGAGGTTGGTGAAGTCAGGCAGCAGGAGACAGAAGAGAGACGAGGCATCTTAATTCACCATGGAACATTTTTATACAAATTATTGAAATGCACCCAGAGACAGCTTATAGTAGTAAAATGGCTTTATGTTCTGATATGTAAAATAAAATGTCCATGCTATGTAACAAACATTTAAAAATTCCATACCACCTGTATCTACTGTGGTTTCTAATAAAGATTTATCTGTAGTATATATGTTTTTTTGTCTAACCAATTCTTAGTTTTTACATCAAAGGTGTGTAATTAAAAAAAAATCTTAAATAGATGTCTTTCAAAAAAAAAAAACCCTTTGCAACATTCATTTTTATTAAGTATTTCATTTGTCAAAAGCAAAGCTGAATTGGACACGTGGCCTGCATTTGTGATATATATAAATTTTTATATATATATATAT
>VYZQ01016306.1:141544-180141 GCA_013400655.1 Mystacornis crossleyi | reverse complement strand
ACCAGTGGCCACCAGTGGCCCCCAGTGCCAAAGGCGCTGCAGGATGTCGGCGCACCCGATGCCAGCAGGGCAGTGGGGTGACACCTCGGGAGGGGATCTGACCCCAGGCAGGGCTGTCCTGCTGGACCTGCTGCTTCCCAGGAGACTTCTGGGAGGGATTTATCAACTGTAGTGCCAGCACCACCAGAAGGTGGCCACAAGGTCACTTTAAAGCCACGGAAATATTGGTTATGTGTCATGGAGTCGAGTGGGACGTACGCAGTTTGGAATGAGTTTGGTTCAAGGTTTGACACCTCCCGAGAGGAAAGAACATAAACAAACATAAACAAACACTCCAGAGGAGCCAACTGACAGCCTAGGCCTTGCCCACGTGATACCTGTCTGATTCCTCACGGCCTCCTCCCTTGCAGTTTGTGCTGAAAATAATGACACATTTATTTCTTCTACAGCTGCTGTTCTGGCCTCCCTGCAGATCATTCAGTTAACCCACAACCACGATACAATGATTTTCCTGATGCAAGAAAGGGAAAACTTCCAGCCTTTCAGAAGCAATGCTATGGCCCCGTAAAAACAGACCTGCAAATGGATCTCGTTCTGCCCATGGTTCCAGCACCTTTTGCCCAAACTGCTCCTTGCATTTTATTTATTAAAAAAAAAAAAAAGAGGGAAAATTCAAAGCAAATCTGGCAACTCTTGTAATCTTGGCAAGGTACCTTTGTGACACTGGCCTACATCCAGCTGAGTCCATGAATGAAGGGAAGGAGTTGCACTTTTCCTTTGTTTCCCAGGATGTGAGAGGCCCATGTAGGACTCTGCCACATTTCACTGCAATTACAGCAATCACACCTCAGCCACAGGGTGCATTTAGAACGGTGAAGTACTTTGCACATCCCTTGAGCAGGTCAGAGGATGTTGTTAAGAATTTGACACAAACAGGAAGGAAGAAGTAATGTGCATAAGGGGAACAGGTTAGAACAGTTTTTCTACAGCATTTGAATATAGGAAAAAAACTTCAGATCCTGGTGTCAGGTGTACTTAGGGAAAAAATTCAATTTAATGTTTCCAGTGTTTTACCTTGCATTGAGTAGTGTAAGTCTCAGGACTTGAACTATACCAGAGCAGCGTGGCATATCTGTAAAACTAATGTTTCAAACTGCTGTGTGATAAATTAAAATAATTCCACTCGTCATACTGCAAAAAAAACTAGCTGCTCAGAAGCCTTTGAAAAAGTACTTTCAAGATAAAATATGTGCTTGTTGTTTCTGTGTCTTTTAAAATGATGTTGTGTCTTCTTCACAACTTCAGTGGTAAAAAAACATTTCATGTAAAATGTGTTTTTCTCTGACATTTAGATGTCTTGCAAAGTGGTTTATTATAGATCTTCTGGACGTTTGGATATTTAATTAAATGTCAGAAACATATTCTCTGTCCTCATGTGAATGAATATCAGGAGTTTATTTATTCATAGTCTATTTGTTATTCTTTTTCTGTTTCTCACACAAAATTATCAGTTGGAAAGTCAGTCATCAGGGACACTTAAAATTTTTAGGGGTCATAAATCTAATTAACCTCAGCAACTGTGCTTAAAATGGTGAATAATCTTAGACAAGTTCTTACAGGAATCTACCCAACCACTCAGAGATACATTTGCACCTGTTTTTTCAAGTGACCTTTAATGTAATTCTCAAAACATCCACAGAAGGCATGATGTGAGAAGCTGGGAACACAGAAACCTGGCTGATATGAATTTCACTGCTTAGCAAACCCATCTAGGAGTTCACACTGCAGGCCCTGGACTGAACTGGGTTCATTTCCAGGAATAATCCCATTAAAGGTGTGGACCAACCCTGTGAGCCCAGCTAAGAGGAAGGAGTGGGAGCTGTCAGAGAGCTGTAGTGAAGTGAGATCTTTGGGTTGGGTGTTTTTTTTTTTTTTTGGTTTTTTTTGTTTTTTTTTTTTTTTTTGTTTTTGTTTTGGTTTGTTTTTTTTTTTTTTTTTGTTTTGTTTGTTTGTTTTTTGGTTTTTTTTGTTTTTTTTTTTTAGTTTAGTTTAATGCATGAATGGAGAAGAAACAATAAGCTGTAGAATATTGGAAATTATTAACCTGGAAAGAGTTAATTTTTTTTAGGTTAGGTAGAGATGAAGCAAATTTTCTGACTGTCTTTAACCTGGACAAATCCTAAATTCTTCTGCTTTGCAGGGTGTAGAGTGGGAAAACATTCCTCTTATTTTCTGTTTTCATCACAATTGATCACTCTATAAGGATGACAAGGGAGAATAGCTGTATTTTTTTGCCTACCAGCATCAAGAGCGGCCTCTGGTTAGGGCTGCCTGGTACCATGCTGTGGTGAAGAACACCTATTTCAGACCTGTGAGGCTGAAAAACATGAAATATTGAACAGAGTGAACTGCAAGAGACCAGGTGACTGAAAATTTCCTGGCAGAACTGTGAAAGAATGTTATAATTTAAGGGGAAAACATGCAGGTGGAAAATTGAGCAGAGTAGATAAATGGTTTTGATTCAGGAGAAAGGGGTAGAACCACTGATGAGCTCTTGGTTTTGTTTCTAAATATCTGACATTAGATCGAGGCAACACATTCTCACGCATGGAAATCAGTAACATTGTATGGGAGTGCTACAGCTCGGGCCCTGAGGGGTGTTTATTCCCCCTTCACTCAGGGAAAACCCTCAGGGATTTGTCATTTAAGAGCTCCTGGTCTGACCATGGTCCTGCAGGAACGAGTCCCCTCAGTCCTGTACCTCACGTAAGGGAGATTTTCTGGTTGCAGACCTTTTGCCTCACTTGATGCTGGGAAATGAGATAAACCCTAAGCAGAGAAACACATCAATTTCCAGTGGCTCGATGGAACTGTCCACGAGCAGAGGTTTACACAATTTACATCAAAAAGGATAAAAATATCAGCTGGTATCTCTGCATTGATTGCTCTGGATCAAGTAGAAGGATGGTTAAAAAATGCTGTCAATAATACAAAACTCCTGTCAGAGGTCCTGAAAAGAAAACCCAGAGTGTTTCCAAAATTGTCAAAACCCAAGAGGTTCTTTAGATTATCTGCTCAACCTTGCACTGTGTATGCTATATTCTTGATAGAAATTTTCACCAAAAAAGATTTCCATAGTAATCCTCCTTTTTACTGTCTATAATGAAACAGAAATCATTCTAATTTATGCAGCTACACACACACAAAAACAGCATCTAAAGTCTGCTTGGAATAGTTGACTAACTTTTGCATTATTTTGCCACAGCATATTCAGTGAGCACAGCAGAATACTTATTGAACATTAAAATCTTGTGTACCTTACTCTATAATCTGTGTTGTATTTTAAGTGAAGATAATCCTTCACTATTTGTTTATGTGTGAGGGGTTTCTTTTTGTTCTCTGTGGTGCAGCAATAGGTTAAGACTGACGATTTTTGGCACCTGTTATTGTTATTGTAAAAGTACTGAACAAAACCCAACAGAGCTAGATGTTGTTGGGTATAATTTTATTAATTTTTTTTTTCCACAGCAGCAGAAGAAACTATGAAAAAGAAAATTCTAACCAAGCCTCTACTTGAGGCACTGGAGTGTGTATTTGTGAGGAGATTCAGCTGCAGAAGATAGAAGTGTAGTGCCTGAATTCTGTTCAGATGGGAATTATCTATTTTGTGTGCTTTGAGTTTCCTTTATCTTTCCAGGAGTAGTTAAACCTAGCAAGTTTTAGGCATGTAGGACTTGTGATCTGAGTAGAGCTGAGGATCAAAGGCTGAATCAAAAAAGCTTTCTGCAAATTTTCCTTCAAGTCTTCTTGAAGCTGGATCTGCTACAACTTTGCATGTGGGCATCAGACTGATGCCACTGCACCGCCTTTCACTGCACATTTCAGATAAAAATGTTAATTATTAAACAATTAGCAAAAGCTGTAATATTGGATGTTACTGAGGCATTCTGTTCACTTCTCCCAACTGGTTTCTGACGTGGGGGAAACAAAAAATCCATATTTTTATGAAATAAGGAGAACGGAATTAGATAATATTGGCGAGAGTGTTTAAAAGTCAGAGCTAATGCACACGTTTCTGTCATTGTGTCTGCTCTGAGAGCAGCAGCTGATTTTTGCCACTGTTCCAGGGCTGGTACAGGTTGCTCTGGCAACAGGATGCACAGGCAACAAGATTCCACTCTAGGCAAAAAGTTTAAGAGGGAAATTTTCCCTCTGATATTTATAGCTGAAAAGTTGAGCACGTATTTAACTTAAAGCATCTCAGTAGTCACCACTGATTTTAGGTCTCCCTTCTCACAACACTGGTCATTTACTTTGACTACAACAGAATAAAAATTACCAATAAGAAAAATTTATTCCTCTGACTCCAAAGAGAGTCCATCTGCTCAGGTTAAATGTCTAGTTAGGGAGGAAATCTGCTGGTGGAATTTTTTATGGATTAGTGCTAGGGCCCATTTTATTTAACATTTTAATTACTAAGCTGACACAAAAGTTTGGGACAATGCTTGTGACATTTGGTTCTGAAATGTAGTTGGGAGACATCATCCATGTAAAGGAATAGTGGAATACCCCACAGGACAGTTTGGATGACATTTAGAACTGGAGTAATGGAAATAGGATGAAATGTAAGAGCACAAAATGCACAACCATTCACTCAGGAACGAGTAACAAGAATTTCTGGTACAACCAGGGAGCTCATTAGCTTGGAAATGACAGAGGGTGAGAAGGACCTGGCTCTATTACCTGATCACAGAATGACTGTGAGCCACCAGTGTGACTGAGACCATGAAATGGCAAAGGTTATGTCAAGACATAGCAGGAAAAAAATCCCTGCTGAAGTTTGAAAATGGAACTTTTTATGAATAAAATATTAACCATAGTGAGGAAATCTACCAGAACCTGCTCTTTTGTCCACACTTTTTTGTTATTTTTCATCATTTAAAGATACTTTTCTTTTTCATAGCCACAGATATTTATAAAAGGCATTAGACTAGAGTAAAGCTACAAAAAAGTTAGCAAAGAAGTTTTACAGACGGACCTCAGAGCAATGGAAAAACTGAAATAAAAGCTGGTTACCATTGACCTGGGCAGGGTTGATATGGTGTGAGTGAGCATCAAGTCAGTCCTTCCTTAAATCACAGCTGGTTCTTCGAAAATAAGATGAGGAGTACAGGCTGAGACCTGGCAAGTTAGACATTCCAATACCTTCCCTGCCTTCCAGAAGGAGCAGAGGTGATACTAATGCATCGCTGGGCCTTGAGTTCCTTGGTTAAACCTCTTCATCAGAGCCCTGCTGCACCCCCTGCACACACATCATTCCACATTTCCAACAGGACTTGCATTTCGAGCACAGAATTTTCAAAGCAGATTTCATCACTGCAGGAGAAGTGATACTGGAGTTGGTCCAGCCTTGCCAGAAAAAGCTGTATTCCCACATGTTTCCCAGTGACATACTGAGCATAAATATGAAGTGCTGAGTACATGAGCCAAGCAAATTATTACACCTCTGCAAATGAAAATCATCTCTGAAAACTGCTTTTTCCAACCATGGGCTTTCAATTCTTGACTGTTCCAGGTTTCCATTAACACAGAACAGAGATGAGCTAGAGATCAACTTAGAAGTTTGTTCTGTGCAATGTTCGTGCACTGTGAAACACTGCAAGGTAATGACCCAGCCCTGATGATTATTCATTCTTAGTTTTCAGTCACACTATTAATTTCTTTGACCCCTACTGTCTGTGTGGTGAACTAAATAAAAAGAAACCATAACAGCTGAAAACTGCATACTTTAGGACATACTCTGGGAAGATAAGGCTGCAATGAAAATGATGGGAGAACTAAAAGGTTTAATGATCCAGATTATGGTTTAGACTTCTGGAACATTAGAAGATTTCCCTACGTATGAATGCATGTAGCACTTAATGACAGAAGTACCAGTAGATGGCACTCAGAAGTGTGTGCATGCCTCAATTTTGTCACATCAATGAAACCTGCTATTGCTGCTCATGGCCAATCTCTTCTTTACGCATTTCTTAGCATCAGTGTTAATAAAGGATTTGCTATTTAGGTTCATTACATACAGCCAGAGAGCAATCAGGCATCCAGTGTGCTACTCAGTATCTCTATAATGGCATTGCAGTTCCTGTTAGAAACATTCAGGGCTACATATACAAACAAATTATCTATATTCTCTTTACTCTGTTCCCTCAGTTCTGACCTAGTGGCCTGACAAGTTAATGTGATTTGCCATTTCACTAGGCTTGGTTAATCCTGATGGATGTGTTACGGTTATATCAAGTATAACATAAACCAAATTACCAAAATCTTCAGATCTCCTTCAGTAACTCAGTTTTCTGCAAGAAGACATTTTTATCCCCTTTGTGCATGCCATTTTTCTCAATCTCTCTCCTTTTGTTTTAAAATAAATAACATTGGCAATGCAGCAAGTGTTGACTTTGATCACTAAATTGCATTACATGCTCATTCCCATGGATTAAGTAGCAAAATTCAAGATTGGAAACTACCTAAAATAATGTAGAGTCACATTTAGGGGTGGAAAACCTCATTGTTTCTAACCACGATTAGGGTTACAAAGGGAGATCCAGCTGCCAGGTAACTCGAGCCATGGAAATCTTTACAGGGCACTGCAATAACTTTGCTACTGGATCCAGAGGAGAGACACTACAAAAAGTGCAGCCCCAGGGTTCTGCTCTCACGGCTGCTACTGCACTGGAAGGGGGGTAAGCGATGAAATCCTCCTTGAGAAAAATAAACGATGTAGAATACCAAATTAAACAAAGTCTTCTTAGGGCACCACTACCATGACCCCAACACAAAAATCCACTGCAGGATTAAAAGATAAATGTTGAAGAAAAATAAAAATAATGCACTAATAGATATTAACGGATGAGAATGCCTACATGCTAAACTGAAGAAGGATTTAAAGCTTACATATTGTTCTCCTAAAAGCTGCTTGGAATGCAAACTAAATACTTTATCACAACGATGCCTATAAAAATGTTTTACCCCTTAAAAAATGCAGCATGAAAATAATTTTACTTCCTTTTCACACACGGGGGTGTCATACAATAGGCAAAGGAAAGCCACAATATGTTCTGAATTTTGCTGAAGAGGATCTGGATTCTCAAAAGCTGGATTCAACGTTCAGTGTGTAATGGCATCCTGCATTTCCTGGGGCTTCACCTTGCCCCAGAATTGCAAAGGTTAGAGCTACACCCACATCGTTGTGCAGATTGCTGACAAAATACATCAGATCCAGCTTTAATCGAGGTCAGCCAGAGCAGAGCAGTTCAGATACTTGGGAAGTAAATAAATAAATAAATATCCAGGGTGTTCTGTGCTGAAGCCCACATCTCCCATGGCAGTGAATAAGGACAAGCACGGACCTTTCTTATATTTGCTACACACAAAACCCATACCCCCAACACTGAGAGATAAGGGGGAAAAGGCCGTTCTTAGGGTATCAGGTGAGTCCACATCAAATGCAGTCTTGTAAACCACACAGAACTCAGCTGCAATGGAGGTTTAAAAATGATGTGTTAAACAGGAACTTGAATTTGGAGGTCTCAGTAATGGCTTTCACCTTCCCATTAATGTAATTATGAGATATCTTTATTGATTTGGATGATGAGTCCACGAACTGCCTTGTCCTGCCCTCCCAGGGAGGAATCTGAAGGATGGGTGGGTGCAGTACGAGAGCTCTGTGCCAGTGCTGCTGCCCTGGCGCGAGGTCCCTGGGAGAGCAGAGGTGTGAGAATCACAGCAGCACTGCCGTGGCACTGAGGGAACAGCTCCATCCCACCTAACCCCGTTTCCCCTGACTGCTTCCAAAAGAGCTCCGTTCTGCACAGGGCTGTGTGCTCTGCTTCCCTTTGTCCCTAAACAGGGACCTGCCTGAGCCCTCAGAGCCTGTAGGGTCATGCAGTCGGACCATGTTTGAAAATATTGGTCAATTGCTCTTCTTTTAGCCTAATTCTTGTATAAAAACTAAAGCAATTTTGCATAATTTTTTTCAGGCCCAGTTTGATTTTTGCAGGTTTCAGTCAAGTAAAACATGCAACTTCTCCCTCAGTTAACAAAGGAGTAAAGGCAAAATAACTTCCAGCACTGAACAAACCCATCGGCTGTTCTCAGTTCAGCTCTTCATGTGACTTTGAGGATCATTTGTTTTATGCTGTCGTAGGATGTTGTTTCCTGATCTTGAATTGGGCCTCCCTTTGCTCCTAGTGTGCAGACAATGCAAAAAAGGCTTTGTCTACCCGAGATGATGCCAGCATAAATTAACCTTCCTTTTCCTGTAATTTTATGAGCTTCAGCTCTACTTACTCTCTCCATCATGATCATCTCAGGGTATCTAGAATGGAGAAATGACATCAATATATCAGATTATATTTTGGAAGAATGCATCGAGAGGTTGTACTGGGGTTGAGTACACAAAAGAACGAGGGTGAGAGATATCTTTAAATTTTAGAGACAAGAACTGGTTGTATTTGTACACAAATATTGGAATAAATGTGAGTGAATATCTCAAGTACTCCATTCTAGTAATTTTAACTCAGAGAAATTGACTGGAAAATCAACTCATGTACTAAATTGGGTTAGCAGATAATAACAATGCAGATTTTAAATGTGTTTCATCATTCTGAACGATACATGTCTAGATCACAGCAATTCTGTTTTCACTGTAATTATAAATCTGCATTTTATCGCATTGCAAACTGTATTTTGGATTCTGCACTCGGAATTCAATTGTCCTGGGAACTCTGTCAGTGGAAGATAGTGTGCAGATCTCTTTTCCCTCTCCCTGATTAGTGCTAAACTTGAGGTTTGAAGTTCTGCCTTCCCCACAGCCCACGAGGTAATGGTGTGAATATTCAGAGAACATCAGATATGAATTTTAATTTAAAATTTCATCCCAAATCCAAAATTTAGTCCAAATCATGGACTTAGTTTTACCAGATGAGATTTAAGCCCCTGAAAGCTGGGATGCACAACAGAAATGCCCAGAAATGCATAGAACCACATAATATAAAAGAACTATTACTGAACGACATATTTTTTTTATGACTAGCTTCTTATTTCAGCAACTTCTTTCAAGTATCCCTTCTATAGTGGAATAATTTTGCATTCAGCAGTAATCTTCATGAATTCACTTGGTATTCATGTAGATGTCACATGTATTTGCACTGATTTTCCACCACTGTTTAGGATTAGTTAATGAGCACTTAAAATAGAGTGTTGCCCCTATGGGAGTAAAATAATTTCAGTCTTGGTGCACACATTTCCAAGTCAAAATAGAAATGATGAAATTATATTGAGAACAGCTCAGGCAGTTGTTGGCTTTTCTAATACCCTACCAACAGCCTGTTTAAAAAAATCTGGGGAGGGCAAGTGGAAGGAAAGCCTTTTGTCTCTGAGAAAAAAAGCACTTAGGAATAAAATAATTGCTCAGTCTCTAAGTACGGGGAGACAGATGCTGCTGTAAATCTGGCTGGCTGCACTGTGGTCAATGAGGCTCTGTTAATTTACAGCTATTTGTGAGGAGATGTTTGCTCAGTCACTTTCTGATGGTGATGGCTGGTCTACAAGCAATTCTATTTTATAGAGGGTTCAGTCATTTCCCTTGTTTTCTACCTTTCTGATTGGTGTGCATTACAGTGGTAGCAAATATACTTTACAGCCAAGGAAAATGCTCTCTCTTGTGATTCACTGATTACTTCCTATAATCTGAATTCAAGTGCAATGAAGAATTCTTTTCAGGCTATGCGAAATACTAAGGAACACAAATTTGTCTCCCACATTTTCTTAATAAATACTGTACATGACTAATAACTACCTCAATATTTTTGCTCTTCTATTGAATGGTGCAGCAGAAAATTCACACAAGAAGCGGAAAAATTCCAGTGTTCTTTTGTAAAAGATTTTAAAGCTAGTTGCTTTAAGCATTGCAGATGCAGTCTTTAAATAGGTCGTCATTAGTTTTGTGAAGTACCATTTGAGACATCAATATGAATTCTGAAATAACCTTTTAAATTTACAGATCGAATTCCTCGGTGAGTTTTTCAGCACTCATTATATTCAGGCTTAAAGGGGGAAGATGATGCAACCACAGCCATCCTGGGCACTGGGACCTGCCTGGAGGTGCTTCCATGTGTTGCTGGGCTCAGGAAAGGTGGCTGTCTTGCCAAGCTCAGGGAATGCTCCAGAAAAAGGGATCAGCTTCTACTCAGTTCCTGCTCCCAGCACAGGGAAAGGAATGATGTCATTATTAAACTCCACAAGTTGCCCATGGCACAAGAAGACATCCCCAGAGCTCTGCTGCACCCTGGCTATTCCCTGGGTACCCTCCCTTTGACCAGATTCTGGGTTTAGTTTCCACATCAGGAGTCGCTGCTGACGTGAATAAGGACAGGGGGAATATAAGCATCTATTAATGCCTTCTGCTGAATTTCAAACAATCCCAACGAATCCGGCTGCTAGATGCCCATTAAAATTAATAGGAATTGGCATCTAGCACGTCCCTGTGGTTTTGATATCTCAGCTGTAACATTCTGTTTGTTTGTTGGTTGTTTGAAGAGCGCAGACCCTGAGCTGCAGACGCTGCTGAGATCTGACATTGCTTTCACTGAGACACGAGAACTGTTTCTGTGTTTGCACTGATCTTTTCTCTATTATCACCCACACACCTTGGGTCAATTGTACCCCAAGAGTTCATTTCAGATCACACACCTTTTAAGCTGACTCTGGTTTTTTTCTCTTAATAGAGCAGCCTGGGATGTCATTGTCTCAGTGGTTTGTTACTTGGGTCCTGTCATCACTTTAAACATTTGATAGATGAAGCTATGGAGAATTCAAATATTATTTATATTCACACCCCTGAGAGTTACAAACTGTAAATTCAGAGAGGAAACTATGAAAGCTCTCCCAAGAGGCAAAATCACTTATTTTTACTGCTGATTATAAAGAAGATTGGCTGGCAGATGTTAATATTGGCAGTTATTCTCTGACAAATTTTCTCTAGGTACGGCTAATCAATTTTTGCTGCATGGAATGAGAAATGGAGCTTGAATATTCAGATGTCTAGACATGTAAATATATTACCTTTATAAATAGGTTTAAATGATTAATTGCTCTGAAAAAAATAAACGTGAAAAATGGATAAACTAGAAGTGTAGGGTGAAGATCCATAGATTATTTAGATGATGGATAACAAAATTTATCTATACATTAGGAGGATGAAACGACCTGTGCAGTCATCATACATGTATTTATAGACAACACTGGTCTTTCTGAAAAATCTCTCTGATCTTAAAAACACTTTATCCCTTAAGACATTTTAAGGGCTGTTATTTGAAACAGACCTGTTCTGGACAGAGATATAATCAATGGAATAAGGATAATGCAATTTGATCCATTAACACTGCAGAAATAGGTGCTTTCTCCGTGCAGGGTCTTGCAAACACTTCAGGAAATTTAATACACCCCAGTGGGATGCTCTGAAGGCAAAGGTTTCGGGGAGTGACAGGAGTGATCCCATAATTGCAACATGATTATTTCATTCATAAGCGTTCTCACTTCATGGTGATTGAATACAGATCTCTGGAGGAGAAGGATGACATTTCCTCCCTGGAGATGAGCTGTGACCATTCCCTGGGGTGTTCTCAGCTCCTCTGCTGTGCCCATGGGGTGCGTGACGCGTCCCCGGCCAAGCTGGCCGGAGAGTTTCCCACCCCCAGTCACAGCAGCTCCTGTAAGTCCTCTGAGCACCCCTGGCGAGCTGCCACGGCGCAGTGCTCTTACCCAGGTACCACAGGAGACTCTCCCTGCTTTGCCAGCAGATCTGCTCACTTAGCTACGGCAATACGATTAACCTGATTATTTCTGAATCAGGCCACTGTGGCAAATGGTGAAGTGCCATATGGCTTTCGGAGAGTGAAAGCAACGTGTCTGTGTGGTGCAAGAAATTTTTCTGGATGGGTGAGTGAATTATGTGTTATGATTCATAGTTAAATATCAACCTAAAAGAAAATTCTTTCTATGGAGACTATTTAGACTGTTTCTATATTTTATAAAAGGCAATGGATCAAAGAAGAAGTCTAAAGCAGCAATGCGTACTTAATGACCTGTTCCAAGGAGTAAATTATGGCTGGAATTGTCAGGGTATTAAACTTAGTAGAGCAGAGCTTAAGCAACAGGGATGGAAATTTTCAAAATATAGTTCATTCTTTTACAGTGACACAATAGCAAAATAAAGGAACCTCTGACAATATGATTTATTGAAGAAACTAAACAAAATATGTTGGAGTTACTGCGTCCCAAAGTCATTTAGCTGTTCTATTACTTTTAATGAATAGCCAAGATCAGGGAATATATTCAGTGAGATAAGGCTCAGTGCCTTTCTGATAAGGGGAAAAAAGGTAAAAAAAGAAAACCTGCATCAATTTTTCATTCAGAGGTTTATTTACTGGAGGTTTATATATATATAATCCCAAACAAGCACCAAAATGAAACATCCTATTTTCTCTCTGGCCCTTTTATCCATTTCGAAACAAGGCTTGACTAGAGAAATATATTTGTGTGATAATGTTTCAGGAAAAGGTCAGATAAAAATCAGATGAGAGTTTCAGAAATTCACAGGTGTTTGCGATACATTTCTCTGTTCTCAACGGGACATGGGGCTAAGACAAATCCTGGCCTCTGCTTGTAGCCAGCGGCTGAGAAAGACATTTTACAACAGCTTTACCAGAGCAAGGACCTACGGGTTAATCAGGAAAGGACCATCAGTTTTTTTGGGCTAAGCCTTCAGTGCCTGACCAAGCCTGACTAAGTGGTCTTGCTGCCCTCAGGCTGTGCTGCAGATAAAGACCGTGACAACATCCACAGGCTGGGCTCATTTTGCCAATTTAAACCCTCGCAGCTTTCCCCGTGTTAATGAGGGTGAGGACATGACTTGATTCATTCCCACTGATGAAGGACTCCGCAACTTTTTGTCACCCTACTCGAGAGTGGAAAATTCCTTTCCTTATGGTATATTTCCTCCTTTCCCTGTGACCCAGGGAGATATATTTTGTAGGTGCTAGGGAGAGTATCAGAAATGAAGCATTCCTGGTGCACAGGTGTATTGGGTGTTTCATAAGCTGACTCTGGAATTACTAACAATGAGGTTTTTGGTGAAAAAACACAGCTGTTAGCACTCATTTGGGTCTCCTAAAATATGTATGTGTGAATAAACACAGTACACTAGTAAGTGCTTCAAAATTGTTCAAAGATACAGAATAGCACATTGATGATTAACTTAATAAATCATGACATACTATTAATTTGATGACTGAAATCAGCACTGATCCCAATTTTAGGAAGGTGTAATGGTCCTCCTCCAGGCTGAAACCACCCAGTCCCTCAGGTAGTTTTCTGTAATGAAAAGATGGTCTTTGCACAGGGTGATGGGTTTAGGAGCAGCGATGACAGCATGGCTGAGCTCTTTAGGTGGAATCAGAGCAGGTGGAAGCGATGAGGAACACTTAGAAAAGGGCACTATAGGAACTTCATCCACTTCCACAGGGATCACATTCCAGGCATGCAAGGAACCAGGACAGTTACAGGAAATTCTGCAAAAAATCTCTTAAAGCTGGCATTTTTGGGGAAACAAAGGGAGAATATGGTGACAACATGAAGATCTGAATAGACTTTATTAATAATCCATTTTAAAGCCTCATAAATATATAAAGAGCTCTGTAAGGTCTAGATTAATGGACTCCTTCTTCCAAAGAGATCATTCAAGTATTTCAATTCTTCTCCCAACTGCAGCAAATGGCAAAGCTCTCTTGGGTTCATGCCCACTCTGAGACATAAAAGCCCAAGCAAGATACAGTGTTTTAGAAGAATAATATCCTTTCTTATGAAGAAAAAAAGAAAAAAAAAAAAGAATTCTTGGAAGTCAGAATACTTAAAAAAATATCCAACCCAAGAAAAGAGAGCATGAGGAGGACTTTCTGAATCACAGGTTTACATGAAAGACAGATCCAAGGGATAATGTGAAAGAGTTTAGGAAGTTACATAGTTTAGAAATTCCAAGCTCTATGATGCCTGTAAAGTTCCCTGTTAAAATCTTGGCTAGCATTTGTACTGGCAGAATTTTTTTCTGTCACTGTGAGGCCCAAGGTCCCACGTTGACCAGCATGAATCAGGACCTGACTGTATTAACACTGTCTACCTGGAGCAGTTCATCTCCTCCAGGCCCCCAGGGACCAGACCCTGTGACCATTCCAGCACAGCTGAGACCCTGGGGCTGTATTTTGCTCTTGATCCAGAGCTCTCACTGTCATTAATGGGAGCTTCTGTTCATCATGGATGGACTACAGCACTTGTCTTTGGAAAAGACCATTTGTCTTTGGAAAATCTCGCCAATGACGGTGAAACCTTTTAAAAACTACAATAAAATAATGATAAATAACATATTTAAGGAGCTATAAAATAAGACAACAAAACAAATATGCAGATAAATCTTTGACCATTTATATTCCTGTGTCATGGATTACCTGTAATTTTACAATTAATCCTGGTTCTGCATTGAGAATTGACACTGTCAAACAGTTTAAGTCAGTTAAATGGAAGAACAGAATATTCTGCCTGTTTAGGAAAAGGCTGGTAAAGACAGTGAGGAGGAAAAGGTGTAAAAGATGTGCAGTGGATAGCAGCCAGCTGTGGAAATGACCTTGTAACGCTGCGAGGCAGGGGCCTGAAGGGTCCCTCGCTCTTCAGACACTGAGCGTTCAGTGCCTGTCCCCGTGTCCTCAGAAGCCAGGGGATCAGTGGGGGACAGTTTTGGGATCGAGGCTCTTACTCGTCTGAGTCTGTCCTGGTTGAGGGTGACTGTGACACTGAGCAGGGGACTCCTCTCCTCAGAGAAGAGCCCCCCTGCTCCGGGGGAACACACAGACTGAGAACTCGATGAACAAGGAACAGGCAGTTTCTTGTCACCTTTCCTTTAGAAAAGGCTTATTTGACTCAAACAACTGGTGGTGTCTTTGGGAAAATTTGGGAAATTTTTGCAATTTACCCAGGTAGGTCCATTGCTCTGACTGATGCTGTGATTCTTCAACTTCTGGCCCCTGCAAGGTCCTTTCAGCTCATCAGTCTTTGCACAACTGCCTGAACTGTTGCCACCAATTAATAATAGCTAATAGGTCCCCGGCTACTGAGAACACTTGAAGCCAGTAATTACAGCCTGTTCACACTCCTCTGCCCTGTAGGAGCAGAGCTGCTGCTGACTCTGCTGAGTAACATTTTATGACCCCTTTTAGAGACTTGGGAAGGCTGTGATTGAGTATCTGAGAAAGCATTGATCTAGTATTTATAGAAAGGTATTTGGTAGGAGTGTGTAAAACATGTTTTGTGTCCATTTATACTCCTGCATATAAAGTAGGCTTACCAAGCTTTTACAGTTTTATTTTTAAGAAAAAGTCTGGTGTATTCAAACTATGACTCTTTTCCTTCCTCTCTGAATGCATCAAAACCAAGCAGTGGTGTCAAACTGCATCACTGAAGGAGAGAAGAGGAAGCTCTGTTTTTTTTTCTTGTTGCTGCTTTAAAGCCAGATCCTGAACACTGTGGTACTGCTGTATTGCTTAGCAAAGAGCTTTCCTCCTGCCCTGGGTTTACTTTTGCATGATGGAAGGGTGTTTAAGGAAGGGAGCAGATTTGGAGTTTCAGTAGCTCTGCTGCCTCAAATGGGAGCCAGCTTGGATGGAGCAGTCAGCAACACTAAAACATCACTGGCAGAGCTCATTTCTCCCACCACAGCAAACCAGAGATTCATGGAATCGAGGAAGCACAAAGGTCAGGGCTCGAAGGGACTTATGGAGGTTGCCAGGTCCAACACCTCTGCTCAGTGGGTGGAGACTCCACAAGCTCCCTGGGTAACCTGTTCCAGGCCTCAGGCACCCTCGCAATAAAGAAGTGCTTCAGGAGGTTCAAACAAACCTCCTGTGCTTTGGTTTGTGCCCTTTGCCATGGAACAGAGTCTGGCTCTGTCCTCTTTGCACCACACTTTCAGGTGTTTAAATGCATTAATAAGATCTGTCTGCCCCAAGCTGCTTCTGCTTCAGGCTCACTGGAAACAGAGAACTTTATTTCACTGGGGTTTATATATTCCATCTCCTTTCTCAGGTCAGAAAGAAACATCTCAATTTTACCTTCGGTGTCTTAGGTGTGCAGAATATTGCTCGTCATGTATCTGAAATCCACAAAATAGAATTGTTTCCTAAATTCTCTGTTTGTTTGAAGATCAGGGAACTTGGTGAAAAAGGAATTCATATACAAATTTTCCCTCTGTTCTTGGTTTTACAAAGCTTCCCTGTTTGCCCAGCACAATGACAGACAAAGTTTTCTCTCTAACTTCCCTTCTAGAACAAATAACATTATAAACATGATATTTTAGGAGACCAGGATGTACTGACATTACCCCACTGTTGGTTTACTTGCCTTTTTCCTGCCATCACTTATCCTCTGTGGAACTCCAAAGCAGCATTGCCCAGCTTTATCCTCTCTGAGACACTGCTTCCATTCTCAGTTGCACCATTATTAATTCCATAGTTTTAAGACTGCTGTACGAATTATCACACGTTGCCTTTGTTTTCCCTTTCTCCGGAGATAAGAACTTTGTGGGCATAAGGAAAAACTGCCAATATACATTTATTTTACGTAGGTACAGTCAGGCTAATGAAAGCAGTAGGTGTCCCTTTTCCAATTACCCAAACATGTTCTGCCAGCGAGGGCTTTACTTCCCAACAACAGGCAGAGAATTAGGAGTCCTGAGGCTTTTGACAACCTTTCACTGCATGCTCTTTTTCCCCTCCGTGTAATTACATGCTCCAGCAGCCCCAGTTGCAGTGGTTATGAAGGGAAGCTGTTTCCTTCAGGGTTATATTCTTTTGCCTCTGGGTTCTAATGAGAAGAGGCAAAAGAACAAAACACATTTTCTCCTCTGGTACATCCCTGGTTTCCACCTCCACATTGTTCATAAACTCTGGTACAATTGTTCTCAGAGAAAAAAAATTCTGTCTCACCTTATGCACAGGGAATTTTTTAAACCCTGGATACCAAAGATCTTCAGGAGACTACAGGCAGTAGTTCCTACTCAGTAAGTGCCCTATGTAGAAGAAGAAAGTTCACAAAAGTCACTTCCATTTAACCAGAAGAATTAACAAGTGACTCAAAGATATTCACTATACAAAAGTGATCTACACTGAGGATGCATTCCTTACTGCCTCAGTGCACATATTTCATCTTCTTGATTTACAAATATAGAACTTGGGGTAATTCTATGTACAGACTGGGCTGCTTCTGATTTAAACAATTTTGGCAGATATATGCTGAGTTGTAGAGATGTAAACTTCAGAGAGTGGTTCATAGGTGAAAAGGCATTTAGGAGGTCAGGATGTTCTTGGAAAGGTCTAGAAAAATAGATAAAAATTGGAAATAATTTTTCAGAAAGGCTGAATGTAAAGGTGCTGCAAGGCGAGCAGGCTGAGGATACTTCTCCTGTCCAGAGGGAAAAGCTATCCCCCCACATGACCTTATTTTTAACAAAGAGACAACTTATTAAGAAATCACTAACAAGTTAATTACCGCTTGATCACCTTTGCTTTGCCCTCACAGTAATGATCAAAACTTGCTGTAGTCTGAAGTACAAAATCTCTCCAGAAGTGACATTTATGAAGAGGTTCTGTCTGTTTTGGTGAGATTGGGCACCGCTCAGGAAGCAGCTGTACCATCCCACCTTGCAGCACCACCAAACCAAAAATGTCACCCTTCTGCAGAAATACACCCTGCTGTGGCTGGCTGAGAGCTGGCTTTGTAACCGAGCCACCCTGAATCCACCCAGGGGAGGCCAGAGACCTCCACACCCTGAAACCACTTTCCTGCCTCCTGTCTAACTGTGCCGGTGCTCCTAAGGGCCAGCTGGGCCATGAGGGACTGTGAGAACCCAGCCTGAAGCCTTCTCCAAAATTCAGCGTTTCTCAACAGGTGTCACAAGCCAGGCAAGAACAACGTCCACAAGCCACAACACAAACCAGCTGTTGTACACTGTTGAAATATTTGATGTGTGAAGCTCCCTGGAAGCGTGTTTCTGGGGTGAGGAAGAAAAAGAAGCATCCTCTGGGTTTATTATTTCTATTCCTTAAAAAAAAAAAAAAAAAGAAAGAAAAAAGGGAGTAATGAGTATCCCAAAATGCCCATCAGTGTAGCAAAATGAAGCATGAAATGGTGTTCAGAGATGAAATCCACCTCATGAAAGGCTTTTGATGGACATGAATTAACTGTTTAAGTTAAAAAGGATAAAACTTTGGAAGCACTTTGTATCATTGGATTTCTCAGTAGGTTTACCTTTAAGTGTTTTTCTATTTTTTTTTTTTTTTAATTCTCTGAGGATCTGGGTCATCACAAAACAAGAGTGAAATGCCTCATTTCCAGTTTATTTGTTTCACAGAACAAACAGGAGTCACCAAATAGTTTGTTTCAATTTCTAGAAGGCTGGTGACAAATCAGAAGGGTGTCTTTCCAAATCACCACGAGGTGAACCTTCTCTGGAAAATTCATATTTTGCATTGGGAGGTTATTTTGAGATCAAATTTTCCAAAATAGCTTTATCAACTTTCCTGCCCTTCACTCTTTTGCACACTTGTGTTGCTGAATAGGTGCCACAGAACCCATTAGCACTTAAACTGTCAGGATTTTTCCCCTCGCATTCCATATTTATCCAAATTCTTGGTTTTGCTAACACACTTCCACACCCAGCATCTATTCTGGGGAAACTGTTTCTTTCCTACTACTATTAATAACCTTTCTATGCTACTTATTCTATAAATATCTGTGATGTTATAAGTAGAGTGCAAAAACTGCTCTCTGAACATGCCAATTTAGAGCTTTTAAAGTGTCTCCATAATTCCACGGAGCTGAGTGTGCCTCTGGCTGGGGCTGTGCGCAGAGAGCGAGGCAGTGGCTGCACAAGGGCAGTAAAAGCACCTTTCATCTGCAGCAGCTGGATGCACTTTTTGTGGATTGATGGAACCTGGACATCTTCTTAACCCTTAGGAGCAGTTTACCTGTGGCTGCTGCTGAGTACCAGCACCAGGAGCACCGGGCTGGAGCCCTGTGCTCTCACTGGTTTGTTACCCAGGGCTGCAGATCAACTGCCCAGCAGCCCGGCCTAAAAGAAAGGAGATGTAGCGGTGCCTTTTGTTTGCGTTTATATTTCATATTCAGTTCGCATTTTGTATCCCAGTTGGTTCGTTCCATGTACCCCTTCCTATATCCCCCGATGATATGTCCCCTGGTTGTTCCTCCCTCGAGGCGTGTCCCTTGCCTTCCCCTCATCCCTGGGAGGCATGTCTGTCATCTCGGGACCCAGCCCGGCTTCTAGAAAGTCCTAGGCTGGGCATCGAGTGATTGGCTGTGTCTCCCAGAAATCCCTCCCCTCTCCTGAGAATTGGTTCCCAGAAGTGTCTTTCATTCCTTAAGCCATCCCCTGAACCTGCCCCATTGGTCCTTCCTCACCTCCTGCCCCTTTCTCCACCCCCCTTTATAAGAGTGTGTTTGAGCGCTGTTCAGGGCTCTGCAGAGGCAGATTTCCCGGGGTGAGGTGGCCCAGCCAGGGTCCCCAATAAACTTGGTCAGCAATCCCCTCTCAGAGTCCTCCCTTCTCGCCGTTGTCGCGTGCCTGCTGGTGTGCTCAGCACAGGAGTGGATCCAAAGGAGCGAGGAAAAGAATCCCACGGGATCGGCGGGGTCTGCCCTCAGACTAAGCTGTACCCATCCCGGTGTCGGCGGGGACAGGGAGCCGGGTCACCGGAGGGACAGCTCCGGGTGTGGACACACCCCGCGACTTTGGCCTCCTGCTCCCTCCTCCCAGCACTGCTCTCCGGCTGGGGCTCACTGCAAGGAACCCATCGTTTCTAGCTCCAAACTGGCCGTAATTGGGCACCACCGCCCGTGGGGGAGGTGAATTCTGGACAGAGCTGCGAGTGGGGCTCAGCTGCCGCAGAGGGGAAGAGCTGCAGCCAAGTCCGGGCTGGTTCCCCACAGCCAGGGGAAAGGGATGGAGAGTGTTTCCTGAGGGAAGGTGTTTGCAGTGCCTCCAGTGCCTGCTGCTGTCTCCTGCTCTGTTCAGGTCAGCCACCGAAATCATCTTTACGTCTTCATTAAGCCAAAAGATATCAAATTCTGCTTTGCAATGCCTTTCCCTTTACTTTAACAAGCCTTTTGATTAGTATTTTGGAATTAATTCCAAGCACCTAATAAAACCTCAAGGAAGGATAGTTTCACATCATTCAGCCCACAGAGAAGGCACAATACAAATATTTTACACAGCTCTCCTCCCAGTCCTTACTGCTAGATTTTCATAAATGCAACATGTAAGATTTTTCTATGGAACCTGTGAGAACAGACAGACAAGATGAATCACAAGTATTTTCCTGGGATATTAAAATGTGTGTATCTTTCTGAAACTCATTTAATAAATGATGTGAAAAACATCAGCTTGACTTGGTAAATGCAAATGAAAGTGGGTCTCAAGTTGTCTCTTATCTAACAGTTGCTTATTTCAATGATGTACAAATGAGTAGTTCCCATATACAAAAATTATGGATTGACAGAAAACTTAATAAATCAAACTACTCCAATGTCTAGGTGGTGTCATCTGTGATAAAACTGTTGATCTGATTTACCCTTTTTAGTAAAGAACTTATGCTAATGAAATGGTAACTAATTTTGAGAGGTTTAGATCCTTAGCACAAACAGATCCCACACCTTTTTGTTTGGAATCAAATTCATCCACTCAATAATCCCAACGTAAAGCAGCTGGAGAATCAATTTTATCAATACATTTCAAAATCCCTTTCTAGTTTATTCCCATATATTAAAGTCTGTATTCTACCCTGAGGAGGAGGCGTTTTCAGAGAGAAAAAAATCCTCAGTGGTCAAAGAATTATTTCCTTGGCAGCACAAATTCTAAGGAGGACCCCAGAATAATCTATGGAAGAAAGTAGCTCAGGCCATGACAAGGTCTTACTTGCATTAGAGCAAGTCACTTTCTCTTTTCTTACGCTCGTCCAGGTTCACTTGTCACTGAAGGTCCTTGTGCTCTGCAGTGGGACAATGCTCCGCCTGTTCCTCATTTGTACAAACCAGGGATTTGTGCCTGGTGAAGTCAAATATGTGCACGACAGGAACACCACACACGTTGTATTGGGGAAGCCACAATGGGAATTTTTTTCCAGTAAGAGATTGGGTAAGATTGAATCACTTTCTTTTATTTTTTGCTTGGAAACCAAAACATCAGCACCTTCCAATAAGCAAGGCTTTTATCTGGACATTCTTTATTTCAGCCCGGGAGGAATATAAAATTCCTGATTTCAAGTTCCACAACGTAATCTTGCCTACAATAAAATCTTCATTAGGGTGGTGTGGGTCCACAGCAGACTCAGAAACACACAGCGCCCCAGGCAGGCTCTTTGCCACAGCATCAACCATTCCAGAGGGAAGGATGTGTGACAGAGGGTCATCCCCAATCTCCCGCAATTTCTGTGCAGCACTTTTTCCACAGGGTTGATTGTGGTCTCTTACTTTGTTTTAGGAAGAAAACCCCTCTCTGAAATTTTGCTGGCTGTGGGAGCTCGTGCCACCTTGTCAATGCATTCATCACAATTATCATATTCTACTAAAAGATTGGCAAATTTGTTCAGCTGTGTAAGACAGATGTTATGGCATTTGACAGATTATTTCAGCACTGAGACGAATTTTTTTGGATGTGCTGTATACTTTGGCACTCCATTATGAAGCACAAGAATGAATTTTCTCATTGTTATCAGCCAAACAAGCCTTGAAAAGTGGGAATCATTAGGGAAGAATTATTCCTAAAGCCTGAAAATGGATTTTCCAAACACTGTGGCTTCAGTTCTAATTCCCTATTTAGGATATGACTTTGGTCACTGGCTGGTCACGTTCCCATTCTGATTGGCTGGAAATGGGTTTAAGATGATGTCTTTCCCTCTCTAACTCTCTAGAGAAGATGGTGTTTGGGGAGGATGTCTCCTAACTCACCAGCTCATTTCCATAATGGGATTACGATGCCTAATGCAGCTAATGAGGATCAAGGAGAGAGGAAGAACGGTGGAGGGAGAAGCCTGTAAAGGATTCCTGCTCACAAAGAAATACCTTCTCAGCATCTCTTCTGTCTGAGACCTGAGAGAGAAACCCAGCTTTCAATTAACTAAAACAGATTTCATGATTAAAATCTCAGCAGTAGAGCCTCAGAATCTGCAGGATGATCCAGTGGCTGGGGTGAGAGCTCTGAGACCTCGGAATTCCAGCTTTGTTCCAGGGGAGCTTTCTGATACCTCAGTTACCTCTGCACTGCACTCAGCGCTGCTCCCGTGCCTCCCCAGGGGTTTGTGACAGTGAATACATCCAACACTAAGTGCTGCACATACACTGTGATGAGCTGCATGGACAAAACGATGGGAAAAGGACAGAAAATCTTCCCAGCTATTGTGAGAAAAGCTGATTTGATGGTGCCTGTAAATCTGATAATCACTCTGGTGTGAAAACTGGAATATCTGGCAGTGAGAAATGACTGTCAGCTTTAGGAACTTGAAATTTGGCATTCATAAGCTTTTCATGGCTTCACAAAAACTGCTGGAGTGGGGAGAGGCAACTCACCTCCTCACGTTTTGGCTTTTGCTGACAAAAATGAAGGTGCTAAATAGTCTTGTTTGAGGCTGGAAGACGGAGAGTGAACTCGGGACACCAGCTTTGGGGAAAATAGGAAGTATGTGAAAGAAAGGTCCACGTAGCTGAGCCACCTCATCACAGAAACCACATCTCCTAATGATACAGTTGTGATTAGAAACCTCATTAATTTTTACTGAGAAGTAACATTTTTCAGAAGCAGGATGTATTTGGAGGTAGGCAGCACCTCTAATATCCTCTCTTTGACATGTTTTTTTGTAGAACACTGTCACGGTGATGGCAGATGTTCAGGCTGCTTGTTTGTACCTTACATTTTCCAGTGCAGGGTGCTCTGGCTTAAGTGATTCTTCAGTTATTTTCAAGACAGAGTGTTTTGTTTTGTTTGGTGTTTTCAGTGTTCCAACAATTAACAAATGTGGCAGAACGTTTGTCTTAATTGCACAATGAAAACCCCTCACAATAGTAATTAGTCCAGAAAAGTCCTGTAAAAAAATCTATTTGGCTTGTGAAAAAGCATTCTCCAGTAAAAAATTGTGAGAAAAAAAAAGTAAAGAAAGCCCCTTTCCTTTCCAGAAAACTTCTATGTGTATGCAACCAACCCTGTCAAAGCAGACAAATAAAAATTATTCATGAGAAAGTGTGGGTAGGAGGTTAAAACCTGAATCGTAATTGGGATTCATTTAAAAAATCTTTATGGGATGTTCCCAAATCACAGTTTTGTAGCCAGGAAATGAGTATACGGATGGAGAAAATAAGAAAACTGATAACAAACTACAGTCCAAAAATGCAACATTGCCTCAGACATATCTGGAAGTCAAAAATTATCCCCAAAATTTGTAGCTGATTTAAGGAATGATGCATATCCCAGAGTCACTAAGGCCTCAGCCCAGAAGCCTGATCTGTACTGGGGAACCCCTTTGCTCTCCCTTATCTTCATGCATTTTTTATCAAGAAAAATTCTATAGCTGAAAAGACAACATAAAATAATCTGTCCTGTTTACAGAAGAATTAAGGGTTTTTTTATCAATTAGCTCCAAGTCCATCAGGCCTGTGTGGCCTTCATATTCCCAGGCAAAAGGATTTCTTCAGGTGCTGGAAAACCTTGTTATTCATTAGGTAGCTGCAAGGACTGTAACCTGAGCTGCGTTAGAAATATTTTCCAGAATGCTGTTTCTCATGAATAGATGTGATTTCAAAACAATTATTTAACATAATTTGTACATAGATCCATGATACAGTTGTACCTGATTATGATAATACCTAACTATGGGTTTTCAAGTGTCACAAATCATGATTAAGGTGTTTGACACACAGAATTGAAGACTCATAACAGACTTCATCTGTGGTACACCTGTTTGTCAAGTCAATTTTCCACTTTTTGAAGGCACTGTATATTAAGTGCTGAGATTGTGTACAGAGGGTGGAGATGGAATGAACAAAATGTATTTTGAGCATGAATTATATATGTGGGTAATTTATTCAAAGTCTTTCACTCCTATAATTTTAGCTGAAAGCCTCAGAAAGCTTCTGCCAAAGTTTTTTCTGTTGGCTTGCAAGAGTTGCCCAGGAATATTCTCTGGGAGGGGGAGAGGTGCAGTCACTAAGCACTCACAGCTTTCAGCATCCTGTGAAAAATGTACCTGTAAATTATTGCCAACTGACTGTACCATGCACTGATAGAACTCACTCGAGGTGCCATCAAAATTCATGGAACAATTCTATTAAATTCAGTGCACTGCAGATCAGACTGACAAGGTAGTTAAAACCCAACTGAAATTTGTAGGGCTAACAGCGACCATTTTGCATTTTTTAATATTTAAGAAAATGAAAATGTTGACCTGCTTGCCACGATTTTACCTCAATGTCTGGTTTTAACAACACAATGGTAATTACATTTTTTCCCTCTCTCAGAGACTGAGTTGTTTCTATTAAGCCGTCCAAATTAACAGGTTATTCTGCATGCTCTGCCTTAACTATCCTGGATTCGGCTCTTTTGAATGTCACGTAAACAACTTAATTAACAAACCCAATATATAAGCTCTACTAAATTTTATTTAGTATTATGTATTATTGTATTAGGGCTTGCTGAGTTCATGTGCTTCCGGTCACTAAGTACACACAAAATCACAGAGCTGAATANTTACCTCAATGTCTGGTTTTAACAACACAATGGTAATTACATTTTTTCCCTCTCTCAGAGACTGAGTTGTTTCTATTAAGCAGTCCAAATTAACAGGTTATTCTGCATGCTCTGCCTTAACGAACCAGGATTCGGCTCTTTTGAATGTCACGTAAACAACTTAATTAACAAACCCAATATCTAAGCTCTACTAAATTTTGTTTAGTATTATGTATTATTGTATTAGGGCCTGCTGAGTTCATCTCACCAGTGCTTCTGGTCACTAAGTACACACAAAATCACAGAGCTGAATACACGTACCCTGAGATTAACTGGTTAAAGAGGATGGTTACAGGCACAGATAAAGGAAGGGCTGGATCACACTGGCACTGGGTTTATGTGGAGCTGGGACACAGAACACGCAGCAAAAGTCAGAGACCTCGAAGGACTAAGAGAGAAGAAATAACACAAAATCCCTCCCCGCTGGTTAGACCACAGCTGTGTGCCTTGTACTGGGACAAGCCCAGGAAACAGCATCATCAGAGATGCTGGGAAGTCAGCAACAAACGTGGAAATGGCCAGGAAAGAGAAGGGATGCTGGATATGGGAATCTGCACAGCAAACTCTTGCCAACAGCTGCATTAGAAACACAAATTTCACAGCAAATCCCGCTTACAGCAGGATAGATCCCAGAGTGCCACACTCTATAAGGCACAAGAAGATGAAGTTTGCAATCACGTTGATTTATTCAGTTTGGGAGTTGCAGAGAAATGGAAAACTGCATCAGATATTGTCACGTTAATGTGGGTTTTTTCTCCTCTATAATGAACTATTAGAATTTGTCTTTTAAATAGACCTACTCTTATCAAGCGAGCACATCTGTGTTGGCTTGCAGTTGATTGCTGGCCCTTTATTAGTTCTTTCATTGTAAAGTTCTGCTCTTCACAAGCTAATCCCCAGAATGACAATATTCCAGGAGTAATGTCTATTCAGTGAGTGTGGATGTTGACTCGTACTCTTCTCATGAGCCCTACTTTAAGCATTTGTAGGCCTTAATGATCCATATGGTGCTGTAAAGTAGAAGGCAGTAGGATAAAATACCCTATTTTTACCCATAACTTTGCCTGAAAAGAAAACTGATTTCCAAGGGAGATAGGTGAGGAGAATGGGTAAATGATTTAAAAAGTGTTTGTCACATTGTTGAGAAACAGCAGCTATCACAAAACCAGCTTTGGGCCACAGAGCTGTAGTTAAAATTTGTTTATGTTCCTACCAGACCTCAAAACTGGCTGCAAGAGACAACAACATATTTCAGTGTGCAGAAATCACAATTACAGCCCCATCCAGCCTTGAAGACGGTTCTCCTGCCTCTGCTCCATACCTCGCAACTATTCACAGCCTCAGCCAAACGCCAAACCAAGAACTATTCACACGATAAGTCTTGCATTATTTTTCAGGCATAGCTCACACTTTTGAAGGAGACGGAAGTAAAATTTCAGCACCTTAAGCTATGAAAGCAAAGCATTTCAATATTAGAGAAAAATATCCCCAGAACACAGGCTGTAAATTGATATTTTGTGGTGGAAGTTAACACCTGCCCACGTTATATACCCAGGCATTTGTTCTGCCTTGTGACACACACTATCATCTAAACAGCAACACCGACTCTTCTCTCCTACTTTGCAGCTCTTGCATCCCTGCTATCACAGACTCCATCTCTGTGCCAGAAAATTCTGACAAATTCCTATCGTTGCTTCTCTACTGCTGTATTTACAGCCTGACTGTAAACACTGCATGGAATAAGCCTGGAAGGATCAAAGCCTGCTGCTGTCAGTGATAATGCCTGCACCAACTTCAGTGGGTCAGGCCTTCAGAGAGGAAACCCAAAATAGCTGATGCTACACTCAGACTGGGAGTCCTCCTCTACAGCCCAAGGGGAGCAGAACTCAGAGCTCCAACAAGTTGAGCACTTCAGCCGAAATGGAGGATTGAACAACAATCCAGAGTTATGTAAATCTTTCACCACAAAGTCAGACACGAAATGAAGTCTGGCTGATTTCTGAAGATTAAAATGAAAGTGGGTTAGATTGATTTAAATATCTCAGCATGATGGCTCTTCAGAAACATCAAATTCTTGAACAGTTGACAGAGGATAGGAATAAAACACAATTCTACAGCTATTTTAGCTGTTGTAAGCATGTCCTGAAGTATAGTTTCCTTAAAAAAATCTGTTTTAATATTTATAGAGATGTGTATTCAGCACTGTAATCCCTTCCTAGACCATCAGCAAATTATTCATACTTAAAAGCCTTGCAGCTTTTTCATGGCTGATTTTCTTTTTTTTTTTTTTTTTTTTTTTTGTTACAGAAGNTTTTTTTTTTTTTTTTTTTTGCTGTGACAGAAGGAATTAATCATGGCTCTAATGGCTCTCTGGCAAGTGCTACCTAAAAGCAAAAATGCATTTGAAAAATCGTTAGGTTTGCCTGTCCAGTTTAGAGTTAAAAAAAAAAAAAGGAAAAAAAAGGTAAAAAAACCCTCTTGTATCCTGAAGTGTTTGGGAGCTGGAAAACAAAAAACATGGGAAAAAAAAGGAAAGGAACTAAATTGTCCCTTAAAAAATTCAGAACAACTTGTGCAGTCTCTTTAGGAGTATCAGGCTCAGGAGTATCTGGTGCAGGGACAACAAAGTTGCTTTTTTGGGGAACAGACTGACAGTAAAGTCTCAAAACTTTACTGGACAACTTAATTTATCCCTGCCTAAATACCAGCAATATTTGCCTTTCCGCTGCCTCAGCTTCTGGTCTCTAAAATGGGACTGCTGATATTTTCTGTATGAGACGTCGTGATAAAAATCTCTGCATAAGGGGCAAACTTCAGTGGTTTTACTTGTGTTTTTTAGTGTTTATTTGCTTGTGTTGCAAAGAATAGTAATCAATGTCCATGTTCATGTGCTTTTCTTGTAACTCTGTACCTGAACTCCTTCAATATTGACCAGCATTAATACAGGCAAAAGTCTGTAAATAAAGCTCCTTCTCTTAAAGTCTGATTCTGATACTCTTAAATAAATCTATTCCAATAAAAGGAATATGAAGTACCAGATTTTATTTGAATGATGAGGTTCTTAGAAGCCGTTACACTAACATGCCACATGAGGGAAGTGTAGATACTCTAGACTTCTCCATCTGAAAATAAGCACCCAATTTTATTTTTATCTTGTTAATGGATTATGAATGACATGTAATTATTTTCCCTCTGAAAATCATGTTAATTTTCAAGAGAAAAGGCCCAGTGATAGAATTAGCTATTGAAATGTGATAATGTAACACTGTTTACTGGTAAAACAGAACAAGATTTCCTAATCCTCTGTAAATCATTTCCATCAATCCAATCCTAGGTGACACGGCTGTATTAATGAGGATGTGCTCTGTCCTCCAGGTACAACGTGCACCAAAGAGCACTGAGGTTTTTGTGTGGGCAACTTGAATCCAAGTGGTTCAAAAATGAATCATTTTGGATGAGACCTTCAACTGGAGACTGACTTCAGGAGTGTAAAAACCACCTCCCAAAAGAGTGTTTGTCTCTTATGGTCTGGACCTGCCACTGAAAGACTCTGGCTCAACAGCACAAAGATGTGCAAATTGTGATTCAATCTTCCTGCACTGCAAATCCACACACAACAGGTAATAATGATAATAATGATCATAATCATCATCATCCCTAAGTAAACCCCACTCTACCTCTGCATGTTCAGACTTGTGTGTGAGCACAATGACCTGTCCAGCCCCTCACCAGAAGAGTATGATAAAAAAGGTTTTAATGTCCTATCTTCAGTTTCCCTTGTTCTTTTTGCCACATGGTGCTGTGGAAATCTCCACTGATCTTCATTTAATGTTTTGGATAATGCATTGAAGATAAATTTTGGAAACTATTCCTTACAAATGATTACACACAGTAACATTTCACAATAGCACAAATAGTTAGAAAACTAATTTCCTGTGAAGTGCAGTATGTTTTCTTTATTAATAATGGTGCTCCAAGTTGTATATATTACAATTCTTTCTTAAGTCATGATTCAGACTGGTATTCTGTTTCTTTATTTTTAGATTTCAATAAACTTGACATTATTGAAGAGGATTCATAAATTTTACCGAAATTCAATTACTATAACAATTGGTTCTTGCACAGTGTCCTGACTGAGCCACTGGTAGAAGTATGAGGATTATATATTCTCACTTCATTTCACAGGCAATAATGAAAGAGGATGAGACTGAATTCCTCCTATCTAGGTCTTTATTTAAAAAAAATAACTAGGGCTTGTGAAGATTTTATTTCCACTCATAGTTGTTTCTCTGCTTTCAGAACAATGGAAACAATTCAAAGAATTGATTGCTTAATTAGGAAAAGGAATATCAAAGGCCATTTGTTCATATAGGACTTTTAGCTTATTTTAAAAGACTTGAAAAACAAATTGGAAATAGATGATTCCACATGTGATGGTCTACCTTTCAGAGGTAGGAAACATCTTTAAAATAATTTTTTAATGCTAAATCTAGAAATTAATGCCCTCCCAATCCTTTTCTTTGTTCCCTTGAGATCCAAGCAGGACAAGCCTCCCCACCATCCAACGGGATTGCCAGCACTGTTCCCTGAAAGGGACCAGTTTGTCTGCGAGTTCGGGACTCAGCCCTGGAGACACTCCCAGTCTCTGATGGTCAGTCAGCCAAGGCGTGCTGAGTGAGGGTGGAGTTTGAACCCTGGCAACAGCAGTGCCCTGTGAGCACCCAGCCCGGGAGCAGCCAGGGGGCCGGAGACAGCAGCGCCAGAGCAGGGCCCCGTCCTCTGAACTGCTCACAGCTTCCCTTGCTTTTCCTCTTGATAACTTGTCTCTTATTTATTTGTTCAGAGCAGATACTTATAATACATGTTAGTTCAGTCTAGGAAGGTTATTTCAAAGAAAACTGTTACTCAGTGCACAGAAAAATATGCCCTAAGCATATTAGGAACACGGAAACAAGTTAAAAAAAATAATAAAATCTCGTTACAGTTCATCCCTAGGTATAGAAAATTCAGGCCATTATAAGGGAACTGTATAGAGAACAGCTAAATTTACTGATTATGACCCATTTTGTCAAGGAAAAGTTACACTCTCAGGTTTTTATCAGAAATAACTGTAGACACCCTTAAGAAAACCCTAAACCAAAATCTCTTGGGGTTATCTTACACTGAAGTTCATCTTCACTTATTCTTACCATACAGACTAAATAAAATCAAACAAAACTCTCCCATTACTAAGTGAGAAAATATTGCCTATTCTCAGCTATTGAATTAAATATTAATTTACTGTTCTTATTTTTAACATTAGATTTCATTTTCCTGGACATGTAGGTCAGAGGACGATTGTATTAATCTGCCTGTCCCCGAATGATAACTTGCCATTATAATCACAGGGCACAATACAGCTCAGGATTAAAAAAAAAAAAAAAAATCATTGTATTTATTATTAGGACACCCAGCATAATTTTTTTTAGAAGAACTTAAAATCTATGAGACTCTCTCCGGTAGCAACACTCTAAGGGAAGTTCATCTTTAACAACATCTGTGTGAGACATCCTTTTCCGTTTTATTAAATAACATCTATTAACTTAGCTTTATTTTATTTGATATGGCAAAGAATGTCTGACCTTTCAAAGCTTTTCATTTGCTGCAGTTTAAGAGAAACATTAGAAATGCCATAAGATACTGCTGCATGGGAAACACCAAGGATTCAAAGAAATTAAACTTGGATGTGAATACAAAAGACAACTCCAGATGTCCCCCCTCCTTGCCGTTGTATTCGTTTCCTATCAGAAAGCTGACATTCAGAACATTGAAGAAATATGACTGCCCTTTCAGACTTCAAATTCAGATTTATTTCCTTCCCATGCGATGTTTATTTGACCCTGTATTAATGTCAGACAGAAAAATCATGTTGTGATGAAAATGAAATATGTTGTTTGACTTTTTGATTCACATATACAGCACAAATGTCATTAGAGGGAAATGATACTCCAGGTTTGCTGATATTCTACAGCTGTTCTAAATATTCTGTGAGTCTTTTGGGATCTAAAGTTTAGTAGCCACACCAGTTTGGAGGAGATATTTAGGGAGGTAAATGCTAACAAACGATGACAAAATACATAATAATAAATTTATTTCCTTCAAAGAGTTCCAAAGGTTTTCAGACAGAATGTGCTGTTAAATGCCTGCTGGGAAAGATCCCACCAGACACACGGAGTGGCTCCGGTGTGGCCCATTCTGGACTCTATGCTTGAAATTCCTAGAGATTTTAAATCCAATTTATTATTAGAATCCCAGATTCAGATTATTCAACGCTCTAAATGCTCTGCTATTATGGAGCTGGATTTTTCACTTCCCACTAACCCCAGGAGAAGTATTTCAGGGAAAATATTTCTTGCAAGCATCACCTTGACTCAGAAGACCTCAAATTATTTGTTCTGGTTTTCATTTATTATTGCTTAATAATTTATGATACAACATTCCATTGGCATTTTTCACTATATTAATGTTCTCATCCCAAATGTATGTACTGAAATTTCTGTTAAGGCTACTACATTGTCACATAATTGTTAACCACCAGCAACTAAATTCTGATAGAATAAATAAAAAATACAATTTTCACAATTGTCATAGAGGAAAAAAAAACCTTCCAGAAACTAGATTAAGAGTTGAATTTGCCAGTTTCATCACTGTAGGAAATAAAATCCTATTCTAGCTTTCCTTCTGGTATAGGAACCCTACACTTAGATGGCTGGAGCATAATATTCCAACTCGTTTGGAATTTATAATTTCTCCATGAATGGCAATATACTGGATTTTTTTTCTGCATGTAACCTGAATTTTGAATAGTTTTATTGCAGGATGTGCCTCTTTAAAATAATTTCTTGCTGCTGCATCTGTTGGTTTGTCAGCTGATTCTTCTGCCCCTCTTTGCCAGGTATTTCAGCTGCCCAAATAACAAAAGCCTCCACAGAAAGCATTTGAGAAGCATAGCACAAGAGTATTAATTGAAATCCCTTATTTTGGTATTATTTAATGGATAATTTGCAAGTGAAATCTGATGTGAATTGCACACGTTTAAAACCTGTTATTTATTACACTCTGCAGTGCAGGCAGTGCTCAGAAGATGTGGTGTGAGCCATTCTCTCCTTACTTGAAATCAACAATTCTGAAAATTCATTAAATTATAATAAACTATTATGACAAACTTACAAAAATTAGTATAAAACGCACTGTGATGTCAAAGTTTGCATAAAAATCAACAGCAAATGGCACAAGTTGTTGGTTCTGTTGCTGGAAGGGCACCAGCACTTCTCTGGGCACTTGGTGCCCCACCCTGAGGAGTTCTATGACAGCCATGCAGCAGCTGCTATTCCGTGTTTTGTGCATCCCTCACGATTCCTCCCAGCAAACACATCAGTGATTTATAGGTGAGTGTGTGAGTGGCACACACAAACCCCTGCCTGACACCTGACAGCAGAACCCAGCACAGGAGACCCCTGCCAGGGAGCCCGGGCACGGCTCAGACCTCAGAACAAGTCTGTGCAGCGCGGCTTCCCCAAATCTCCTCTCAACTCACTGCTTATTCCTGTGTGTTAGTGACACTTAAAGGTTCTGATTTCTGAAGTTAAATGGGTGTCCTTTGGTCTTCATCTGTCTTCATAGCACATCAGATATGGATTCAGGCTGCTGTACATTGCACAGACAATAATTGTGCAAAAACACAAAAGGCAGATGAGGCACAGAGCTCAGATCTGCCCTTGCCTCTGTGTCGGACAAAACCAGAAACTCCATCCTGCCCATTTATTTCAGCTGAGCCCCACTTTCTGAGTGCTCCTGAGATAGGTTAGAAAACCCAAAATTGTCCACCAAACTCAGGGCCAACACCTGCTTCAAACCTCCCCAAGCACTCATGCCCGGGGAGCTGTTTCCTCTGACATCCAGAAAGGTCCGTGGTAGAACCCTGCACTCTGTGATTTGGCATCTCAGCCAAGATACTTGGTCCGTTATGGTTTGCTTAGCTAATCCCAGGATGTAGAAATAAAATCTACACAAAAACATGTTCCCGAGACAAAGAACTCTCTCAGCTGGAAATCTCCAGGAATGTTGTGGGAAAGCGATGAAGCTTTTGGTTTGCTTCGGTCCTGAGTTCTAGTGCTGGTCTCTTCATCTTCAGGCATTCTGATTTACAGCTAATAATTACTCCATAATTAATTTTGAACTGAGAGAATAAAGAAAAGGTAATTAAAAAATCTCTGGAGAAGAATAAAATAAAGAGACAGAGTGACATTAACTGAGTGGGAGGCAGAGATACTGAGCTACTGCAAATTAATATATCCTGAGCAACTGTCTGCTCTCCCTTCCTGGTCTGCAGTTAATAGACAGTTAATCTTCCATAGAGCAAGTTCATTTTCCTTCTGCAATGAACAATTCACTTTGTTTATGGCAATTTCTCCAGCCAACCTTCTCTTCTATCCTTCTATAAAACGACTCCGGCCTCGCTGATTTTCCAGTCTCGTGTTCATAGTTCAAACACTACAGAAACTATGCACCAGGGCTATGACAACTGCAGAAAACCTTCCAACAGCTTCAAAATATATCCAGATACAGAGAAAATCTACCTTAACTTTAGCATGGCTCTCTAAAATATCATGCTGACAAGCTCTAGTTAAAATGGGTCCAAAATGACAAATTCTTCACATTTTTCCCAAAAAGGGTGGATAGACTAGAAAGCACTACAAAAAAACACCAAACAACCAGCAGATACAGGAACCTGAGACTGCAAATACATTATTTATCATTGTTAACCACCTTTTCCCCAAAAGAGAAGCTCAAAATGAAATGTATATTAAAAAGAGTAAAAGATAAAATATTAAAATGGATATCTTTGAAAGAAGGGAACTTCTAACCTTAAGAGCTCCAAGATCAATTAGAATGGGTTGAGGACCTTAGAACAATGACATCAATTTAATTATAAATACAAAAAGAAAGCCCTTTACTTTCAGAGATGCTCACAAAGTTACTCTTTGAGTCACTAAACGCATGGTTAGTGCAATCTTTATTTAAGAAATAGGACAATGATCATGTAGTGAGAGAAATAATACACAAAGAACTAACAGGATGGGGTATCATAACCAACCACAGCATTCTTGGCTAATTCTTAAAACACAGGAAATCATTCACTGGAGCCAAATTAGGCCCAATCTGCTGTTCAGCCTGGGCTGCTGATGGAGGCAGAAGGAAGCCTGGGGCCAGCCTTGACTTCGGAGTGTTTGGGAGAGCAGCCTTCAGGGGGAGACGATCGACAGCAAATGGAAAAAAGCCCAGCTCCTGCATGATACAGGTCTGGAGGGGGGAATTCTTGCACAAGACAGGGCTCTTAGAGCAGAAATGACTCCTCCTATCCAAACTAATCTTTCCTTGGCACTTCTGCCCTATTAGAGCTGGCATTTCACCTTGAGCAGGAGCAATGCCATGGTAACAGATGGGAACAGCAGAGCCAGGCAAAGCCTCTGTCTGAGCATCAACTGTTTGTTGAAGACAAGATCCCCAGCCAGCACTGTCAAACTCAGAAGCTCTCTGTGATGGAGCAAAAGCAGCCTCCAGCCACGAGCCACTTCAGCAGAGAGTGACTCCGTGGCTCAGATTAAGTCGCACAGAGGCACTACTGAGGAAGGGAGCCCAGTGCCTCCCCTTCGTTCCCACTGTAAAAAAATTTCTTCAAATAAGCTCAGAACTGCATGGCACAGAGAGCAAGAAAGAGGAGTTTTCTTGTTCTTGGAAAAGGAGATAAGAATTTCAGTGGGATGAAAACTTTATCCTCCCCCAAACTATTCCTTCATCTCTGCCCTCACCCTTTGCCCTCTCAGGAAGAACCCACCAAAAATCAAACAAATGAAGAACCAAGCAAATGAAATTAGATGAACGGACAAACAAATACGACAAAACTTTCTCCACTGGTGGAATAAGGAAAGCAGGGGACATGAAATGAAAAATAAAAAGGATTTTAAGGTTTTTTTTTGCTACCGGAGCTATACAAAATTAGATCCAACTCAGTCTTACTGGTGGACAAGAATTCCCCAGTGTTAAAGAGTCTGGTTTAATCCAGCTATGAAAGAAATGCACACCCTTGCAGTGCAACACTGCTGCATTCCCTGTGACATGAGTTATTAATATTCCAGATGTTCTTGAATTATTTCTGCAGAAAATCAGTAACAAACCAATACTCATGGCAGGTGATGCTCTCCAGTTCCATGCAGGAGAGGTTAAGAGTAGTTTTAAAGAGGAAGAAACAGAGCAACAGTTTCCAACCAACAAATCCTGAGCAGGTTTGGAAAGCAAACCTGTTCCTTTGAACTCCAGGGGAGCACTCAGACTCCCAGCCTTATCTCTTCATTGAGAAGAATATGGCTCTTAGAACCAACGAGAGGTAAAACATCCAGGGAGCTTTTATGGGAGTGAATTTTCCTACAGCATCTTGCAGGAACGCAGCCAGCAACCACAGTTTATATCCACTGCAGTCCCATGGAAGTTGCTAGCTGTTTTTGTGCATAAACTGGAAAATGTGATATCTTTACAGAATTAGGGCCTTGGTTTGCACGTCATCTTCCCAAATGCCAGTGGGAATCATGCAGTCCTTGACAGGGTGATGACTGAATAATTTCTACTCTACTTATTGCTTAGGCAACACATTTCAAAAGATAACCTCATTGGACAACCTGACAACATATTTTTATCACAAAAAGCAAAACCAAGTTTAGGTGAAACTTTGATTCGTTTTTAACCAAAACCTGCAGCAGCCTTTCAGCTTCCTATCAAGAGTTATTTCGACCAAAAGAATCTCCTCCCTCTTCAAAATGCATGACATGAAATTATTTTGATTCCACATCTTTAAATCATAATATTAATCTACTTTTGCAAAATATATTTCCTTATAACTTTTATATTTTTATATTTTAAAATTCATCATTTCAGTAACCCATATTTCATTTGATCTTTTTCTCGTTGGGTTTAGATCAAAAATCCAACTATTTTGCTGAACAGCTTAATCCTAGAATGGGTTGGTTTGGAAGGGAGCTTAAAGATCATCTAGTTCCAACTCCCCTAGCATGGACGGGGAAACAATTTCTACAAAAAGTGCAAGCAAAAATGTGTAATTTTATTGAACAGAAAAGACAAAAAGGGAATGAAAATAACTGACCATCAGAAAAGTCATCAAAAATTAAAACAGCAGCATGTTTTGCAAAGATGATCACATGACAAAACACTATGAAGAGACAGGACGAACAGATAAACTTTAAGTAGCAGCAGTGGTGGTGTGAATGATACCCTCGACCCTAACCCTGGAGTTACAAGATGAACTATTCCTTGACCATCCGTTTTCCAGTCAAGCTTGACAGTTTGGAGATAAAATTAGTGTGAAATGCACCTGTAGAAACCCTCAAACTTCACAAATAATTGTACCTGACACCAGGGGCGTTAGATGACCCAAATACCCATCCATATTCTTCATGTAACTCACCTCACTGTCACCAAGGAGGCTTTTGCTTAGGATCTGCTTCTCCATAAAAAAAACAGAAGGGGCTAACCCAAACTGGAAAAAGGCTACAGGGTGGACAGAAGAAAGGGCTTTGAACAGTTTGCAGTCACAGTGAAAATTTTTCAGGTCAATGGAAAAATATAAGTTATAGCCAAAGACTACAGCTCTTGGCTATAAGTAATAGCTCCAGGATTTCTCAACAATCCTAAGTTTGAATTCCTTGCATCCATCCCTAACCAGTAACTGGTACATTCCTCTTTGAGAAAGGAACTCCTATATCTGATCCAGGCTGCTGAGAACTGTGTGTACACCTTGGGGCTAACCCAAACACAGAAAGCATATTTAATTCACGCTTTCCTGTGAGACAGTCCCGAGAACAGTCTCAGGAAGGATAATGCAATCCCCAGACACGAGTTCTCCCCCCTGTTTGATGAGGAGAAACCATCCTACCCTGTGTGCTGTGAGATTTGTCACTGACAGCCGTGCAGGGGAAGTGGTAATGAAGTCATCTGTCCTTGAGAAACACAAAGCTCCCAGGTTTACCAAAACCTGGAGGTAAAAGCAAATGCAGCCTTTTTCCAACACAAACATACTGTTTTATTTACTTTCATTCTATTTACTCAAACACAGCAAATCCACTGAAACACAAATGGCTTCCAACTATGTACCCTCAGTTCATATTTATCTCCGTTTTTCTAGATTTTCTCGGCAGTTTTAGCTCACTCCTACTCCACTTACTGGTCAAAAACTGGTGCGGCAAAGCAGTAAATCGGAGCCAAAAGTTTAAATTAAAATTCCGTGTGGATCCAGCTTTAAAAGAGCGTGTTTCATCATTCAGGGCATGGATGATAACCAAGTCCATTCACCTGTTCCCCGTGCCATCCCTGGAGTTATCTTTAGCAGCCTGTGAGTCAGAAGTGTAACTGCAGCTGCTGCTGGCGTACCCAGACGAGCTTTCAGTGAGCTTTGATGTGCCCGTGTGGGATGCAGCACCACACTTGGACAGCAATTCTTCGTGTCTGGGAAGGAAAGGGTTAAATCTGAAATTCTCTTGACATAAAAGGGATATTGAGATGAAAGAATAATCAATCTTTCATAAATAATATACATGGGTGGATACATTATATATTCAAAGCTACAGTCAAATGGTTGGGGAGAATGATAATTTATTCTGTTGAATTTCTTCAGAATGAATCCTGGAACAGATCAAACAAAAAAGTTATAAAATAGGAATTACAGGTAATGAAGGGCTCCTTGTTGCACAGGAGATCTGCTAGCTCTTATGCATAATTAAAATATATGAGGTCAGGGATAAGCTTAAAGGTGATTATGTCAGGAATCATTTTGTTATTCTTTTATTAAACAATACTAGACCTATATTTATTTTACCAATACATATATATACAATATGAAATGACTGGGATTGAAATGCATATTTTAAATTAACGTGTTTTGATTAAACACAGAAGTAGCAGAGAACTTTAATATTTGTACCTTGTATCTGTAGCAGGCTTGCTCTAGATATCTAAATTATTTGCCTTATTGCAAATTCATTTCAGGAAGCAGCATTTCCAAGAGGAGTCTTTTGGGGAATGATAGATACCATCAAGTTTCCTTTTTTTTGCTAAGTTTTTAGCCATCGTGTGTTGGTGTGTGGAGAACATGATTCAGCAATGGCTGCCTGGCCAAATAACACTCACCACACTTCAAACATCTTCTCTGCATCATTTTGCCATGGGTATTTTTATTACTTATCTACCTGTTTATGATACTGGCTGCAGGATAGCAATGGTGTGGTCCATGTCTGTACCACAAACACCACAAAAACCAATGCTCACATCTTTCACATCACATCTAACACACAGCTGGAGCTGCAGGCACGCTCCTGGGGTGGTGAATAATTGTGTGTTACTCGGCCAAAATGAAAGCATGGGTTTCTACTTGTTTTTAGAACACCTGTTCATCTCCTTTAGCTATAATTAATAAACAGCTGAGAAGTTTTGAAACCTGACAAAGACAAATAACTGCTGACAGCATAAACCTAATTTCCATGTGAAAGCAAAAGAAAAAGACCCAAAAATGAAGGCAACACTGGAGGAAACTTTTTAAAAA
>VYZQ01016306.1:121003-135494 GCA_013400655.1 Mystacornis crossleyi | reverse complement strand
TTCCAGAACGTGGCAGTGCACTCGGGACCGAGCACAGATATTTATCCCCCAGCACAGCTATTTCTGTGTATCCTGCGGATAAAGCAGACATCTTATGATTACCTTCAAGATGAAATTAAAACTCTACAGGTAAATTCTTTATACCGTGAAACCTGAAAAAGAAGCACATTCCCAGTTTTCTAATTTTTTACTGTTACATGATAAAATCTGGAAAGTCAAGTGAGAGCTGTGTCAAGTTTTGTTTCTTTCAACGAAGCAAAGGTCAAATGCATTAAAATTCTTATAGCTTCCATTTAGGAGTAACTGTTAGATGGCACAACCACAGAATATCAAAGTCCATCTTTTTTAAGGCTTACCATATGGGACATGGTATCAGGAACAAAGCGGCTCATTCCTTTTATGAATGGTGCTGATTCACAGTTCTCAGTGATAAACACAACTGGCCACGGGATTCTGAGAGAACACAGTGCCACTGTGGGGCAACGACGCAGCCAGCACCGGACCGTCCTTGTGACTACCGTGGTGTTACCCTCAATTTACTCCAAATTTACATTGCGAGAAAAGAATCAGAGCCCACAAGCTTGAAACTCAATTAAAAACCCCATATGTTTATTTTTTTGCTAAGTAGGTAGGACCTATTACCAGCTCCGAGGAAAACCTACAAATTCTGGGACTTCCTCAGCTCTGCTACTGCTTTCCCCCATTGCCTCTTCCCCTGGCTCCGCACATTTATCAAGTTCTTGTTTCCACTCAGCCGCTGTCAGGTAGAACTGCAGCATTATTAGGAAGTGTAGCAATGAAAGGCTTCCTTCATGCATTTTTCCCCCTCTGGACTCTCTTGCCAAGGCACTGAAATGGCCCCAGAACGCTACAAAACCTCAAACACCAAACACGACAGCCATGGCTCCCAGGAAGGCTCAGCTGTAGGTGTTACCCAAGAGGATGACATTGCATTGGTGCCAGCTACAATAACTACTTTAATTAAAGAAGTGCATCTTTGAAGAAAATTGATTAAATGCATGAACTCTTGAGGAGTGAAAAGAGACATTAAAAATCAGGGGTTAATGAAGGTGGTTTTGAATTTTTAGAACATCTGTTCAATGTTAAAGGTATGCATCTTTGGGAAAGCTTTAAAAAGTCTCAATTCTTCTGTGATGTCTTCACCAATTCTTAGTTTGTCCTGTCACTGGGCTAAGGAGCAGAGGAACCACAGTGAGCATAGGGTTTGATCTTCTCAAACAGTAGGAGGAAATGTCTGTTCTGCAAGGGGCGTGACCTTGCTCAGATATTTACAGAAGGAGGGAACCCAAGAAATCTGCTGCCTATGTACACAATAGCTGAGAAAGGGTTTGACACTCGTTAAATGAAAATATTCATTTTCAGAGTAGTATTTTCCAGCTAACATTTAAGAGTTATTTGGAAGGTTTAATACAGTTGGGGTTTTTCGCAGTAGAACGGTGGTGCAATGAGCTACCAAGATCTAAAATACAAGCCTTTATTCAGAATTATTAATTAAAAGAACTTTTCTTAGAGCTCCATTTTCTCACAGTTTTTGAATTTGGATACTGGTACCTAAAACCTGAATTTTTCCATTTTCTATCCCTTGATTTTAGGGGAAATGTTTATAATCAATATTTCATGTTCAAGAGTTTGAAGCCAAGAAATATTGACTGGCACAGAGATCTTTTCTCTATTAGTGCTGATTTACTGATTTTGAAAAATTTCTGCTTCTGTAACTTCATCTTTAGCAACTCAAACTTCCCCATATTCTTTCAGCCAAAATTACTGGGGTATTACATGAGCAGAGAGGCAAGAATATTTTTAATGATAAAATATTCTTTTCCTGTGAGATATTTTCCTAATTGCCATGATTAGTCAGTATGGTTATCCCACACATTTATCATAATATAGATTTCAAGCATCAACACCCCAACAAGCTGGGAACCACTTATATATATAGTAGAGCCATTACCTTCCTTAAATATTGTGTTTAAAATTAAGATGCAAAATGAGCTTAGAGAAAAACATAAATCTTAAATTATCTGTGGACATGAGGTCTGATTTTCCCATGTTTTTAGAACAGGAGACCAGGGATGAATGCAAGATGTGTCTACTGCAGTCCTACTGAAAGTTCATGCATGCTGTGTATTTAAAGTTTCCCCTTTGGTACGTTTAAATATCCCATCAACAGACACCGTTCATTTCATTTGGACACAATGAAAATTTATTTTACCAAAATAACCCTAGGGAGTCACAGACTAGTCCAGAATAAACCCAGTATATTTCTTCACTAAATCAGTTGCCAGCACTGCTTTTACATTAATGGCAAGAGAGAGATCAGACTGGGGCCACTTTTCCTGCTGTGGCTCCAACCTAAAGGTTTTATGAAGTTTTTTCACCTCCTTAAATCCACCAAAGTATTGAAGAGAGCTGGGGAGTTCTAAGCTCCAGCCCACTGCCCTTTACAAACTCTGTTCTACCGCTGATTCTGGTTTACATTTTATTAAGCTCCCCTCAAGATAATTCATACACACATATGCACACTTAGGCACATAAAACAGTGTTTAAAAGTAGCGTTTACAGAATTTTATAGCAATTCATAACAGGCTAATGAATTCAGCCATCTTTGGGCAGGAAGCACTGCCAGCCACAAAGTTTTTATGTGACTATCTTTGCTGCTTCAAGATAACTAGAAGGCATTTTTTTAGCTAAATGATTCTGTGGTGCTCTCATTGATGATGTATAACTCCATTTACAGTTGTAATCTGGGTAACAAAATGAATAATCCATCATTGTACTATGAATAGTAAATTAACCCAGATAAAAGTGTTGAACATCCAATCAGAATCATTAAGTAAGCAGAAGACTAAGATGGGTGAGGACACGTTGGAAGCAATTATAACTAATGAATACATTAACTTTAGGCTTGAGAACAGCACGGCTGATATTCCAGTCCATCAAAATAAAATTAGATTGGGGGCGAGCAGACACAATATGGAACAGTCTCTGAAAATAAACAATTACCCAGGAATGTAATTATTTTGAAGAGAAAGCTTCCGAGCAGTGATGCATTTTACATCACAGAAGACCTGCTGCATCTGCTGAAGGTGGTGCTGTGTAAATAACAGAATAAAGACGTGTACTTAAAAATGTGCCACAAGAAAAACACGTCAGAATCACCAGGGTGGGGGAGAAGCAAAGACAAAATAAGTTACAAATCCTTCCGCACATAAACCCCAAATGGGTGATTAGCTGCTGTGAAGATCATGAGCGCTGCATTATGCTAAATACATCAGCTAACCTGCAAGGTAATAATGTAACAACACNAAGCTGGAAGTGCTCGCAGTGACTGCTCCAGCAAGGCTGGACGGAATTCTCTGCTGCTGTGCTTAGAGGCAGCTCACTCTCAGTCTGCTGTCCCTTCAGAGTCAAACCCACCCACAACCCAACACCAGATTTTGACAGGTTTAGAGTCTGGCAGCCCTCAGACATCAATCTACTCCTGCAAGCAGATCGAAAAATCTAGCTCATACCTAGGGCCTAAATAAAGTGGGAATTTCAGAAATATTTGTCATCTGATGCCTTTCATCTCATTAAAAGTGGCCATAAACAATTAGCTATTAACTCTTTAGTTGCAGAATGCTGCAAAATACAGGAATATTCCATCTTTCCAAGGCTTATTTTTCCCGAATTCCTACTGAGTTTTACATCAGAGCCAAGCTGGAATTACCTTAATTAAGCATAACAGTGAAAGATTGATTTTACTTAGCTGAAATAACTTGACAATGTCTTTCTTGTAAGTGGTTACCTGTCAGTATTTAATGGGTTAGTAATTACTCATTTTACCTTAATGCAAACACTACTAATAAAGTTTTAAAAACATTGCTCTTGCAGAGCTATTTTTTCATTGTGGGCCTAATACACAAGTAATTATGTCATAAAACTGGAAAAAACTCTCAACTTGATACATTAGCTTATTCCGGGTTTGACAATATGATTAAAATTGCTTTGAGTCTTTCCCCCCCAACAATTTACTCTGAAGTAAAAGTGCTGAGCATCGCTATTTATAATCTAAGGTTTCAGTGAACAAAAATGAACTGTTTATAATATGCAAGGTAGTAAAACTTTCTGGAAGGAGACAGAGGTAAAAAGCTTTACTGATTTGACAATGATTGCAGTGCAGCTGGAGACCTGCAGGCTTCAGACCTCCCGTAGAACCAAGGATGAAAATCCTTAGGAGCTGAGTCTCCAAACCTAACACTTGAATCTTCTTTTTGTTTTTTAAAGGACTTTATGGATGATCTCCTGCATCCAAAAAGAAAAGGAAAAAAAAATACACGAAAACCCCAAAACCAAACAATATCTTAGCCGATTTAATCACAGATGTAAAGAGAGCTGGTTGTACCAACTGCACATTTGGTTTGAATTTTGCTCTGTGAGACAACTAAAACTGGTCCCATCTACGTGGTTGTTACACTGTATAATTCATAATTATAATGATGATTTCCAGTTTTAGTGACTACAAAAACCTAGGCTTTATGGCCTTTTCTAACCTCATGGCTATAACAAAGAAAAAAACATCAGCACTTCTGCCACAGCAAACTGGAAAACTGACACAAATCACTTTACACTTTGTCGCATCAATCCAAATATGAAATACCTTTACTTTTAGATGAATATTTCAGTTTGTACAGCTGTCACAAATTCTTGACTTGTAAATCCTATAGATCTGGGATGAAGGTCACAGAGAGGGAATGAATACAAGACACTAAGCTGTCATTTTTAAAGTTACTTTTCTGTTCATTACTATGCTTAAAATAAACAACCCATTGGTTATTTTTCTTATTCTCAGCTAACACGAATTCCTTTTTTAAAGCCTAGTTTATGCACATTTTCATTGTTTTTAGATAATAAGCCTTTTCTTCCTCTCATAATTGATTAATAACTTCAGATTTGCTGGTTTTTGAAGGCTATTCTTGGTATTTTTATCTTTCCTAAAGTTTGATGAACTCAGTTACAGTCTGATAAACTCAGTGACAGACCCACTAAAAGTCCATCTACTTGGGCCTTTTCTATTCAAATGTCCTTCCCATCCAAAGGGAGAAAATGAAATATATTTTATCGCAGAGATCACATCAAATTAAGAAACCCAGATTATCCCAGAAAAGGGTAAGAAATCTCCACTCTGAGCCCAGGCATCACTCACGAGCTGCTCCACTGCTACCAAGGAACACATTTTCCCTTGACAACTGGCATTAGTTCCGCTGCTGTGTGAGGAGGAAGCCTTACATCACAGCGAGCAGAAGAGTCAATCTCCTCGGATTTCCATGGCTCTAAGCCAGGCCTTTCTCCTTCCACTCTGCCTCCACAGCAGTTAATACCGGAGCCTTTAAACACCACTATTTCTGCTGTGCCACCTATTCACTGCTTGCTGAAGAAAAGAGTCATCCAGGCAAGGCCGTGGCCCATCAAGGAGTGTTTACATTTTTAAAATAAAGATGGGCACAGCAGAAGATTTCTGTAGTGAGAGAAAATGTCCGCTTAGTGCAGCACTTGTTCGGCTTTGCCGAGGGGTAACAGTCAAGGCTGTGTTCTGCTGTTAAAGTAAAGGACTCTGGAAATATCCACAGAGACATTGTGATGGCATTAAACTGGGGAAAAAAAAACCCACCAAAAAACCCTTTTCTATTGTGAAGTGAAAATGAGGAGAAGAAAAGAGTGAATCTTTGTATTATTTTAAGATACAATTATCAGATACCCTCATTTTCAGCAGTGGCTGAGCCATAGACAGCAGATTTATGCAGGGAAAGTAAATGCAATGAAGGAAACCAACACTCTTCTAAATTCTCATTAAGGAGACCTTTCTCCCAGTTCAAAATAATGAACTATTATTTCTATTTTCCCTGCTGCAAATTACATAAATACTAAAATCCCACTGGATTACCGCCATTGAGAATGTTCATTTTCTTACATATTTCCTTATTCTGCAAACACAGGTGAAACATCCACCTGGCTATGAGGCAGCACCCAGCAGAACAGAGCCATAGCAAAGACTGGGTGAGCTCAGGGGATGCTGTGTTCAGGGATGTAACTCCTAAGTTTGGGCAGCAGCACTGGCCCCAGTGTGGCTGGTAAAATGTGTAATCGCCTTGCCATCTGCCACAGGATCAGGTTCAGCTCGTTCTCTCCAGACAGAAGCCTGAGTTCTACACCAAAATATGTGAGAAACCCTTCAGACACCCTTGCTTGCCTTCCATAGGTCTCTGTGGAAAGAATCAGTCACTAAAAGTCCCTTTTCTTTTCCTAATATAGCTCATTATCTCCATGTGCACACGCAACTATCGCCAGTAGTGGCTCTGCTAAACTTTTCCCGTGTGTAGGAAGGCATCGTTTCACCTTAATCCGAGGACAAGCACAGCTTATTTGTCATTCCTTTCACTGTAGTGGGGATGTCCTCAGACCCGGGATTTTGATATTCTTGCACAAGGTCAGTTACCAGTGCACTGTGCAAATCTGCCCCAGGGAACTACAAACCATCATTATGCTTTGCATAATTAACACACTAAAACTTCTCGTTATGAGGAAAAACAGTAGCAGCAGTTAACACTTATCCTTAAATCTTTGCAGGAAAACTTACTCTTTATAATTTCATATTTCTGGTACCTCCAGATATTGTAACAAGAGTTTCATTCTAGAATTTAGTTCTCTCTATTGTAAAGAAAAAAATTCAATGGCAATTTTATGTAGTTAGAGGAAATGTGAGATAATTTGTTTTTAAGATCTCCAATCAGAAGTTTTAACTACTTTAAATTCACACCTCTCTCTTTCAAATATGTAATTGGGATGAGGGCTTGCCATTTTTTTATTCTTAATAGCACACATTTTAATTGAAGCTTACTTCTTCTTCAAAAGCAAATGTAACTATACAGTTTCAGTTCCCAGGTAGTTCTACAAAACAAAGATAGGGCTTCTCTAAAGCTCTTCGCACGCATGAATCAGGCACTGAAAACCTTTCATGCAAGGCACACCCAGATCTTCACACCCAGGCTGCTTGTATGAAAGTCTGGATAAAATTATACCTTTATTTCAGAAGGTTTGAGATCTGCCCCTAAATATCACATCCACACTGATTTGGACTGTGCTGGATCAGGAACACAGTTTGAAGCTGTTCTGACATCAACGAAAAGTCTTCATTTTTCACAAATTAAAATAAACCATTTTCAGTGGACAGGAACTTAGACAATCACAGCATGAATTGCATAGCTCTATTCATGTAACATTTTGAAAGATTTCCTTGACCTACCACAACTAAAAAGTTGCCACTTGCCAAACATCATGTAGATGTTCTACTTGGAAGGGTGATTTGAAGCACACTTGACTCTTGCTGTAGAAAATAAAATGAAAAATAGAAACAACCCCATGTCTACATTTTATTGCAATCAACCACAAAACGATCAGAGAAAAACGTATTTGTCTTTTCTATACTTCTAATCATAAAAACAACCTTCATTTGAGGCCTGTAATTAACCTTTTTGTATTATTGCAATTTGCTGAAAATCAGAAAAACTGAAAACATGAAACTGAGCTTAAAAATGTTCTTGCTTATGTGAAAGGAAATGCATCATGCAGCATCAGACACTTCATTATAGTAATATTTTCCTTCTCTCTTTTTCTCTTTGGGTCTTTGCCCTTCTGTAATTATACAACATTATTTCCTCCTCAGACAAAAAGCCAGATGTTTGCAGGCTCTGAGCTCGGACTGATCTGCTGCTAAAAGCACCAAGTCCAGCATTAGCTATTGATGGGTGTCTTCCTTCCACGACCCTGGATACAGGTAGCACTCCCAGAAGGAGCAGTCAGCATCCAGCTTTGGATTATGTTTTCTGGGAAGACAAACTATAAAACCGTGGTCAGGGTCTGGACACATTCTCAAATAAACATTAAATACGCAATCAGATAAGATTTGGGTTAGTTTTGTTTGTTGCAAACCAATTTGGAAACAGCTAAAAGGCTGCTTCCATGAATTAATTTAATGATTACTATGAAAGCTAATTTGTAAAGCCTGTTTTTCCCTACAGCAGTGCTGGGGAGGGTGGAGTCAGAGCAGTGAGATCAAATCCAGCCATCGGACACCAAGAGCTGCTCTCCAAGGCTGTCTCGAAGACAATTCCACTTGTCTGGGTCACCTGCGTGTGAGAGCACTGGGAGGGCGTCCCAGGACTCTGCTGCTGGCATCCTGCAGCACAAACCTCAGGTCCAGCTGACATTTGGTCCTTTTTCTCAGACATCCTTGTCTATTCTGTGGAGAGTCTGGATCGTCAGCCACTCTGTCTTCCCTTTCCAGGAAGGATCAGTGGGAACAACCCCTGCAGGTGCCCAGCATCCCCAGGGAATCTGACACAAGCTGGTTTGTGGGCAAGAGGGCACCAGAACATTGTCAAGGGATAAAATAAAGGCTTGGGGCCAAGCCCAAACACCACACAAGTATTAACTGAGGGATCAGGCCCGGCAGGCATGTAGCACAAAGTCTCAGGTAGAAGCCAGATTTCTCCACCAAACCAGAACAAAAGAACCTCATTTTCCTTCAATATTTTTTCCCATTTCTATTAAAATGGAATGCCATTTAAAATGGGGAAATGACATTTCCACTATCCATTTGCCAGACCTTTCTGAAGCTGTGATGTATGGAACACCACATTAATAACACAGACTCTGCTAATGGCAGCTTTTTAATGCTATTACAAGAGGCTGTTTCTGCTGTACTAGCATCTATAAATACAAAGGAATGCATCAGAAATAACAGAAATATAAGGAAACACTTAAAATTAAATTGTAGTGGATCAAGATTAGACTAGTGCTTCTATTCCCTTTGGGTACATTTGTAACATTTAATCTAATCATCATTCAGCAGTAGATACAATTCCAGACTACATCAAAGCAACTAAAATACTGCTTTGATGGTTTAATTGTAGCTGGCAGTGTAATGACAGGTGGCCAGAACCACAACCTAATTTGAAGCAAGCTGCAAGGGTGGTTGAAGGCAGAGCTCTGAGTTCTGTGAAGCAAATTTCTTTGAATAAAGTGAGAAATTAGTTGAGATCAGAGCACAGTAAATTTTGAGTGCTGGGCTTGCTATACCTTCCTCACTGGTAGTACCTTAGGCACCTGCTCAGTGAGTGTATTATTCACCAGCAGTAACATTGCTGCTTGCTTAGGACCCTTTTTAGTACTCTTAGTATTCTTTTGGTGTTAATTTAAGAGGATGAACAAAAATTCTCATGGTAGGTGTTCTACAAAACATCACACAATTGCTTTAGCAACAGGGCATGGACTCACGGGAAGCTGAATTAGGATAAACTCATCACGGGCTTTTTCTGTGGCTTCCATTGCCATGCCCTCATTCCTGGACTTCTGTTAGGAAAAATCCCAAGCACCCATTTTCCTGAGAATTAATGAAAATCCATTTTCTGCAGTTACTTTCTGTAAGTCTGCTTTGGAAATTCTTCTCTAGCAAAACCTGTTACCTTAACTTTAAGAGTGCCAAAACAGGAGAAGATTAATTACATGAGCTAGAAGCTAAAATTACAAGGTACAACAAAAATCGCTCATCTGCTTCAAAGTTTTATGGTAGATGAGGTTTTCAAAATATTATGGGTTTGTTATATGAGGAAATACCTGGGTTTTTTGCATGCAGAAATAGTGTACATCATTTCTAAGCTTAATCACAACAAAGAACCATTAGGCAGCAAAGGCATTACTCAAATATTCAGAGGGGCAGAATTTAACACCGTGTAGAGGAGGCTCTGAAGTCACAAGAGGTCTTTCATGATTCTTAGTGCAGCACTCGGAGCAGCTTTTTTTATTAGGAAAAGATATTCCCCCTTCACTAATAGTAGCAAAATATACTTACCTTTCAAAATATTATCTGTAAGTCTTTAAAAGACACCTGCTTTGAAATTCAGCAGGTTTCTTCAGGGAAATAGTGTAAAACATAACAGATTAAAAGGCCCTTTCATGAAGCGATGAATTAGATCTACTTGTTATCAAAATTCTCTGAGCATTCACATAGCAGAGAAAAAATTTGCAAAGATTAATTGGCGGAGAAAAATTGCTCTTAAAAAACCTGTAAGCTGAAATGAATCAGGAAATCAATTTCTTACATATGTTTTATCAAAACAACAGGAGCAACTGGTATTCTTACATCATATTTGTAGAAAAACTATAAAGAAAACATTATCTTGGGAGGTTAGGCTTCTTAGCTGGACAATTTTTCTGGGTGTAATCATCAACTGTGAAAAGTATTTTTTAATAAAAATAACTGCCCTGGACCACACTGGTATTTATTGCAAGTCAATTTACCAAGTCATGACACTGAAATAAAGCTTAAGCTTCAGTTAAATGGGTTGTCCCTAAAATTGTTGTAAAATTTAATGACTGAAGAATCTCTGCCCTTCTGAAGTTCCTTTCTTCCTACTATTTTGCGCAAATTGTGACAAAATAGGCAACTTATGAGATCAAGGATCTTCACATTTTTACTGTCTACCCTACTTCATAGAGCCCTCCTCTTCATCAGACATTTTTGCACTGTAACATTTAAGAGTTTCACTATGGAGGCCAAAAAAAAATGCAGTTTTGCCTTATAGTTTGATTTTGAAATGGTGTGGTTTGACATTTCAGAGAAGAACTATGGACTGATCATTGTAATTACATTCACTAGAAACAGTTCAATGTGTTTACCTTAAAACATACTTTGTTTTGAAACTTATCTCGTCCTTCAAATCACTGCAAAACACATCACCTTGTAAGCAAAANTTTAAAAGACACCTGCTTTGAAATTCAGCAGGTTTCTTCAGGGAAATAGTGTAAAACATAACAGATTAAAAGGCCCTTTCATGAAGCGATGAATTAGATCTACTTGTTATCAAAATTCTCTGAGCATTCACATAGCAGAGAAAAAATTTGCAAAGATTAATTGGCGGAGAAAAATTGCTCTTAAAAAACCTGTAAGCTGAAATGAATCAGGAAATCAATTTCTTACATATGTTTTATCAAAACAACAGGAGCAACTGGTATTCTTACATCATATTTGTAGAAAAACTATAAAGAAAACATTATCTTGGGAGGTTAGGCTTCTTAGCTGGACAATTTTTCTGGGTGTAATCATCAACTGTGAAAAGTATTTTTTAATAAAAATAACTGCCCTGGACCACACTGGTATTTATTGCAAGTCAATTTACCAAGTCATGACACTGAAATAAAGCTTAAGCTTCAGTTAAATGGGTTGTCCCTAAAATTGTTGTAAAATTTAATGACTGAAGAATCTCTGCCCTTCTGAAGTTCCTTTCTTCCTACTATTTTGCGCAAATTGTGACAAAATAGGCAACTTATGAGATCAAGGATCTTCACATTTTTACTGTCTACCCTACTTCATAGAGCCCTCCTCTTCATCAGACATTTTTGCACTGTAACATTTAAGAGTTTCACTATGGAGGCCAAAAAAAAATGCAGTTTTGCCTTATAGTTTGATTTTGAAATGGTGTGGTTTGACATTTCAGAGAAGAACTATGGACTGATCATTGTAATTACATTCACTAGAAACAGTTCAATGTGTTTACCTTAAAACATACTTTGTTTTGAAACTTATCTCGTCCTTCAAATCACTGCAAAACACATCACCTTGTAAGCAAAACATTTTAAAGGACTTTGTTCCACTGTGCGGTATAATACTGAAAAAGGGATTTATTTAAAACTCTCCAAAATCCCAGTGGATGACAAAATGCACACAACAGAGGAGGTGTTATTATGCTTTGAATTACACAGCTTTCCAGCTCAGGAGTTTGTGACTAATTAAGAAAGCTTTAGAAGTATAGAAAGGCCAATAACATGGCCCAGGATGTTAAGGGATCGATACTTTTGTTAAGGGATCAAGTTTTTCTGTGCATATTTTCAGGTTGTTGGCAATTAATGATCTTGTTCTTGCAAAAAGCTTTCTGGATCACCTGGGAATGCTGATATTCAACTCCTGTTTTGGAGAAAACAGCCTGCACTTTCTCACCCACAGCTGCAGGACTGCACTGTACTTTGCCTGATTCTCACAATCCCTTCTCTCACTGGCCACTTTTCATTTTGCCTCTGATGTGTTGGAAGACAAGAATAAAGTGACTTATCCGGACAATGAAAAATAAAAACTAACTTAAAATTTAAAAACTCAACTCCTAGAATCCATTTAGGTAGTTATCACAGTTAGGAAAGTTTTAAAATTGGCAAGAAGCTATAATCTATAGAGTCTTAAGGCAGAAAATATATAGAAAACTACATCATGTTTTAAAAGAAGCATCAGAATTTTTCCCTCATCAAATATGTTTGTTTGTCAGCAATCAAAACACTGAAGCTCTTGCCAGGAGAATTTCTATCTGACTTGTGCCAGATGACAGAAGCCTGGATGTGGAATGACTCACTGACACCATCCTGTGCCACCACACAAATGGCTGTGGGGGTGTGAAACAGCATGCTGACATTTCTGCTGATTTTCTTTAAACCCAAAAGAAAACAAAGGCTTTGGTCCCGCTACAAATCAAGGGGTTCCACCCTCCCATAGCTGGTAACAGTGGTTGTCCCAACTCAGAGTTTCCACTCAGCCGCAATTACAGCTCCAAAGGCAGCCCAAGAATTCTGCAATCCCAGCCACCACCAGCAGTTCGCCACGTGCAGCAGAGCTCTTTAAACACACAATAAACTTCCATTCTATGTTGCATCTTCAAAGACTGCGACCACAGACCTGTGGAAACCTTGGGCTTCACTTAAACTCTGGAGGACAGGATAAATGTTCACACCACGTTTTTGATCTTTTAAAGTGCTGTACTCAAGAACCCTCACAACTGAGGGTGAACCACAGGGGTTCTGAAAAGACCTGCAGAAGTTTAATTGTTACTTAAAATGACCAATTTAAATAAAGCAGTTTCCTAAAGCCTTTTTCTCCTATGCAGACAGAATTACAGTTAATTATGCCTTGTGCCCTCATTTTCAATCTGGGGACCATAACCCAGATCCCAACCCGTTATCTTCTTAGATAACTTCTGACAGAGAAGCTGCTCTAAAGTGAAGCTGTGTACTCAGTTCTTTACATACCTGCCAGGAAATTATGATATAAAATTTACAGCTTTATTTTACTGATAGGTACTTAATGCCAATCTTACCATTCACAGAAAAGCACCCCAAAAAAAACCCCAAGAACCTTGAACATTTGTTATATAGTCTTTGCTTAATTTTCATGAGCAATTAGCAGGTTACCCTTTGTTTTAATTTCTTTCTTGAAATCTAATTAATCCATATGTCCTTTCACATTTTGTCTGATTTTCAATTGTATTTCTCATTATCATTTTGTGAGGATATGCTGCTATTTCCTCCGGTTTCATTCTCTCTTTTATGTTTCACTTGTACAAAATTAATTACATTGTACCTTCAAGCATAATTTTAACAGTGTCTCCGTTGCACTGTCTGCCTTTAATTAATGCTCTTCTAATGTAGGTTTTAGAGCCAAATGGTGCAATATTCTGAGCATCAAAGAAACAAAAGATCTAACAAAGCTGAAATGAAAGAACCAGACAACGCAGCAGACAATGTATTCTCATTTGAAAAATGTCACTTCAATTTTATTTTAGATAGTAGAACCAAAGGAGATTGTTTCTACTTTTTCCACACTCATCACTAAACTTTGTGGCAAAGCTCACTCCAATCTGGGACTAAATCTGTAACTTATGAAATGAGATTAATTTCTCAGTTGTCTGCCTATCTGTTACAACTTCTAATCCACATCCCTCTGGTAGGATTTATTATTTCATGTTAAAGACCACCAAGTCTTGGAGCTTCCCCATCAAGCACAATGCTCCTNTTATAGTTTGATTTTGAAATGGTGTGGTTTGACATTTCAGAGAAGAACTATGGACTGATCATTGTAATTACATTCACTAGAAACAGTTCAATGTGTTTACCTTAAAACATACTTTGTTTTGAAACTTATCTCGTCCTTCAAATCACTGCAAAACACATCACCTTGTAAGCAAAACATTTTAAAGGACTTTGTTCCACTGTGCGGTATAATACTGAAAAAGGGATTTATTTAAAACTCTCCAAAATCCCAGTGGATGACAAAATGCACACAACAGAGGAGGTGTTATTATGCTTTGAATTACACAGCTTTCCAGCTCAGGAGTTTGTGACTAATTAAGAAAGCTTTAGAAGTATAGAAAGGCCAATAACATGGCCCAGGATGTTAAGGGATCGATACTTTTGTTAAGGGATCAAGTTTTTCTGTGCATATTTTCAGGCTGGTGGCAATTAATGATCTTGTTCTTGCAAAAAGCTTTCTGGATCACCTGGGAATGCTGATATTCAACTCCTGTTTTGGAGAAAACAGCCTGCACTTTCTCACCCACAGCTGCAGGACTGCACTGTACTTTGCCTGATTCTCACAATCCCTTCTCTCACTGGC
>VYZQ01016306.1:98959-119959 GCA_013400655.1 Mystacornis crossleyi | reverse complement strand
GCTCACTCCAATCTGGGACTAAATCTGTAACTTATGAAATGAGATTAATTTCTCAGTTGTCTGCCTATCTGTTACAACTTCTAATCCACATCCCTCTGGTAGGATTTATTATTTCATGTTAAAGACCACCAAGTCTTGGAGCTCCCCCATCAAGCACAATGCTCCTGTGCTCTCCCCCCCAAAACTGAGGGAAATTACACTCCAGTTCTCTCTTGGCTGTCAGTTCCAGAGGGCAATGGGAAAGGAATATTCCATAGATTGGACTACATGCCCTTTTTTTTTAGAAATGCAGTGTTTGCTCACCATTGATCTAATACTTATTCAACCAGGAACTTAAGCTACCACAGACACTGAGGTAATAACTGCAGTTATGCAGGGCTCTGGGTATTTTAGACTCATTCTGATCTCTGGGTTTCAGGGACTTCAAAGCAAAGCCTTGGGTGTTTCCTGTTTCTATTAGGAGCAAAATAGATTTTACTGAGGTCAGGAGTTTTCTTATCACATTCAGTTTTCAGAATTAATTTTCAATATATAGCAATTATGAGCAAAATGGAGCTTTTAAAACTTTCTGATTGTAAAAGCCAATTTTTCAGCTGTATACAGCTATTTACTTAAGTGAACTGAGCTAAGTTTCAGGACTTGAAGTGAACTTTCAGTTAGATATTTAGATAAAAATGATGATAGAACAAACTATAAGTACCTTTCACAGTTGCAGAACCTATTGAGCAGCAATGCTTGTGTGTATATATATATATCACAGTGACTTTTTATGCACAAAAGGTGGTGCCTGGATTTCAATAAAACCATTTTCTGGGCCATAATAAGCAGAACATTTGTGAAGAAGATCATTATAGGTAATTAAAACATTAGGGATTTAGTTTTGTTAGATGGAGGGACTCGGATTTAAAACAAAAGTACGTTACTCAATTTGGGGATTTACATCTGTGAGTTAAAGGGGTCAAGTTAAAATTATTTTCACTTGAAAAGGAGAGGGGGTTGTCTGAGGATTATTGCAATGGGATATTTTTAATGGGGACAAAGCCTGCCCAGGGATTCACATGAATGGCTATCAACGACTTTGATCAGCACTGTATCCACACATCAAAAGACAACTAATTCTAGACCAGTTTTGCTCATTGTTTGATAAGCACTAGTCAGTTAAAATAAAGTTTGCGTGCTTCAATCACCTGCCTACATTGATCTGAATTACGCAAAAGTCACTTGAAATCTACATCCCTGGATTTTTATTTGTTTAATTTTATGAAGAAAGGCAAGCTTTGAAGCACTGTACATAGAACAGAATCAAATAAGCTTTGTAACAGAATAAGAGGTAAAAGAAACAAAACTAGGTGGGTCATATTTAGAGCTTAGCAAACTTGGCAATGTCTTTAAGGTGAAGGAATAATACAGTTAGTCAAAGTTCTCCCTTTCATGGTCTTATAATGTCAAGAGAACAGCATTTCAAAGCACGACATTACACAGGCTCATTCTTTTCAAGAACACAAAAACTTTGATTTCAGAAACAAATGAAAGGAAAAAAGTGACTCTGAAACAAAGCACTCTCCATACGTGTATTTTTAGTGCCACGTGTTCAGACTAAAGGGCCATATGCCCTCACATTACTTAATGCAGGAAAAAAGGCATTTCCAAACCACCTTTGAAATTCCAGTTCTTAGACAGTAAATTTGAAACTGGCCAGTAGGCAGAGGCCAGAGCCACATTTTGAAACATTAAATAACTTTAAAAAAAAATCTTTTGTATTTCAATTTTACTTTTATCCCTGGATCTTTTCCTTTGAAGATTTAACAATGAACCATCTTTTTTATTCCTGCAGCTTCGTTCTAAATCCTAATGGGGCACTTTCCATTCAGTCAAAAATACAAAGATCAAAATGTTCAGAGAAAATAAAGCCTGAATTTAAACGGCTTGCAAACATCGTAGATGTGGTTGAATTACACTCTTTTGCTGTTAACCTTTGCTAATATTTGTTCTAACAAAGGCAATAGTCATAAGTGTTTTACCACTGTGAATCCAGAATATATTCCTTTTGCCTCAGTATCATTGCAATGAGAATTTTCACATAAATGCATTTTGTGCCTCAGTAATTTCTGCTGTTTGTGGGACAAGCATCCATAAAAGCAACATTCCACGGGAAGAATGATGTTCTTTAGGTAGGACCACCCCGCTTCAGAGTGTCCACAGAACTTCCTGTCAGAGGGAAGGCAAGCCCCAAAGCCTCACATGAGCCAGCACTGCTGCAGTCTGACAGCAGACGGGCCCCCTCGCCCCCTCTAGGGATAACCTGTGCCATAGGCACCCCTTGATTTGTTTGTTTGCTCAGTCAGGCTCATTGTACACACCAGCTCAACTTTCTCGGTCTTGCATTGCACCAAGCAAAGGTTTTCAAAACTCTTTTTTAAGGTACCACTGGCTTTTAACTTTCAGCTGTTTTTCAAGTAGCGATGTCTGAGCTGCAAAGTTCAAGATGCAGATGTTCTGTCCTTCCAGCCCCATGGATGCTGATTTCTGGAACTGCAAAGCCTGCTTTGACAAGAACAGATAAAGATTGCACCGGCAGAGCTTCAGAAGGTTTTTTCTGTAAATGGAATAAGAGTAGAGACAGATATTGCATCTTTCAAAAGAAAACTGTCCAAGTTTGACTCTAATTGAAAGGTGGCAAGTTTAAAGCAAAAAAGCCAAGTGGTTTTACCTGAACTCACACCTCTGGCTTTAAGAGCACTGCTTCAAATATATTCAGCTTTTACATTCTCCCACAGTGACCAAGTGCTAGTATTTCTACTCCTACAACCCTTGAGAATGCATGCAAATATTTGGACCCTCCAGCCATAAGGCACAAAGCAAGGGGCATCAGATTCTATACTTATTTTTACTGTTGATCGCTTAGTCAAACTACTCACAAAGAGCAGATTTTGCCTCTGGTAATAATTTATTTCAAATCCCACACAGTTTAACTCCGTAATCTTACAGTATTTCATTAGAATACTCTTCAATACTCATTATTTTACCATTGTAAATTGTTTTTCTTTTTGATGATGCCTATAAGAAAGAAAACGTAAGGGCATTTTGAAGATACGGGGACATGTGAGAGCAGCAGCAGCTGTGACATTATTCACTTCAGTAAATGAACCAGCATGCACTCTGTGATGTGTTTCTGTGATAAGGTCACTCTCAGCACCAAGGGACAGGTAGAGGCCTTCTTAAGTACTTGCTGGAGTTTTTGAGAATAAAGAGGACATTCTATATCTCCTTACTTCCTATTATCTCTTGAGTCACTGTGCCTCATCAACAATGCAACAAGGCAATTACCACCCAGCATGAAAAGTCAGATTTAGGGTTCTAAAGGTCACTAATTCTGGCAAGAATCCTAATTCAGTCTTCATGGTCAAACACAACACAATACTCCTCACAACAAAATAACTACCAGTACCCAGTGATATGAACATCATTAGTGGTGTGAAATATGAGTCATTTGTCACCGTTAGTACTAATATCCAATTTAAACACTTGAACCACCCTTTTGTCTAGCTGAAATTACATGTGGGAAGCTCAATTATTTGGTGAATGAGTTGAGTTTGGTGAATGTTCACTTGCTCCAAAGCAGAGGTGAAAATCTGTTGTCTATAAGATGTGTCAATCATTTATGGGTACATGATATCCGTATTAGCCAAAACATTAATGATTCTGTGATTTAAGACATTAATTACTTGTCTACCTATAGAAAGGCTGATTTGACTGCACTCATTCTCAGTTTTTAATTTCTTTTTCACAGTAGCGCTGTGGGCAAGCTATACCCTCCTCCTCTGAGCCTAATTTTATTCATATATGTGTCTAATTCTAAAATAAGAAAACGAATACTTAAATCCAGCATTGAATAATTTCAAAGTACTGAAAATGCCATAGTTTTGAATCAAAATTGTCCTATATAAAACATCCTGGAAAGAAACAACTTAAAACCCAAAATCTGTATTTAACAGGCTTCTGAGAGAATTTAGTTGGCAGATGTCTGTATCCCAGACATATGCAAGGAGAGGTCCAAAACAAATAAATCAGGTACAGGTCTTGACATCATAGCCTATTTTTTTTTTTCAGCAATGATTCTACAGGTGTTATAACCTTATGGAAATGCCTTTTAGCTACTCTTCTGTGAAACGAAAATATTTTTTTTTGGGGTCCCACTCAGAAGTCAGCTTTGTCTAGTGCAGAAATACTTCAGTGTTACCAAGAATTTCCTTTAATGAGGCACAGCATGAAAATATCTTCTTAGCCCTCCCATTACTGGTGTGAACTCTCCCCCTACAGCACCCAAGGATTCCAGGCTGCCCTGGGCTCTCTCACACTCAGCTGGCTGTGCCTCTGCTCCCATACAATTCTAATGGAGCTGTCTTTTTTCACAGTGCAGTACCACTGATTTTGTTGCCATTGACTAAGAAGTGGCATCAGGTCACCGAAGGGAAAGTCGGAGGATATGGGTGGCTCAGGTCACATTTGAACACGGGGAGAAAGAGAAAACAGAAATCAGTGCTTCAGCATAGCTGTGTGCATCCCCATCTGCGCTCCCTGCTCCTATGGATCTGCTCTCACAGGCACATTTCAGGCTCTGTGGAATAAGGTACCAGAGAAATTCTTGAGGAGATTCAAAAATACACCAGAGCAAAACACCAAAGCTTCAAAATGAGTGAAGTAGCAGGCTGGGTATAGCTGAACAACTTCAGCACAACCAATAAAATGATGTTGAAGCTAAATCCAGCCTTTCTGGCAGCAGTTAATTGAACAACTGTGACTGTGCTTTGCACCCAGCTAAAATAGGGTCTTAAAACAACCCCTCAGCATGAATTACTTCCAGATAGTTCAGAAAACTTCCAGCACTTGGGAGTTAATTTCTAACTTTCTCACATTTTGCACATGTACATAAGTTCTGGTGTGCTTTGATCTTTTCCTTTACAAGATAGAGGCTGATATTACTGCACAATTTCTAAAAGAAAAATTAAAGGAAATTAAATGCACCACTAAAACACTTTTTTTTTATATATGCTAAACACAACTGGGATAAAACATCTCTTTGGCTCAAAATGGAACTGATCAATTGTTCAACAGTTGGAATTCATGCAGTCTTATTTAATGATGTGCTCTAATGGCAGCCTTTTTATGCTTCATTTCCCATTGGCAATATACAATGACACAGAGGAAAAGCCATGTAATGTGCTGGAACAATATCATGGACTGTTGCTAAGATTTAAGGGAAATACAGTAGTGCCAAACTGTTAACACTCCTAAGGAGGCAGACTGATGGATGGATGGTTTGTGCAAACTAACCCTGAGTGGAAACGAGATCCATTCTTCTGTGGCTGCACAGAGACACTCACTTGCGTTTGAAAACAAATTAATTTCCGGTCCCATGGCCTTGCTTTTCTGAGAAGTTTTACAGGCCTGGCTGTTCCTACATGTTCATCTTCAACACGCTTGCTGCTGTACACATCATTAAAACTCTGTTTCCACATTCGTTGTTCATCCAAAATTATCTGATTTACTAATTGCCATGAACATTTCAATGTGGGCATAATATCAAAGGCCAGTTTATTACAAAAAAACAAGATTGTGATATTTGTGGAGCATGTCCAGGCGAATGCTGAAATAAATAACATTGCATTCAACATCTGTAACTCTTTTTCTCAAGACATGTAAATTCTTCAAATAAGAGTGATATATGGAAGGATTTGGGCACTTCAAGTTCAGCATTTACTTTCCAAACCTATGTGTAAAACCAAAAACCATGCTGCTGATATTAAGATCTCAGCCAGCTAAAAAACTTAACCAACAACAGGAAAGATCTTGGATATAATCCTTTGAAAGGGTGAAATGTATGCTCACTAAGTACAGAGCTACAATAAAACCCTTGCTCACACTGCAGAGGGTTCCTACTCAGAGGCTTGTGGGTTCATCTGGGGAGAGCTGCCAAGCAATCTGAAGTTGTATTGCAATGACCAAGGACAATATCACACAGCTGATCTTAACTCCTTTTTCTTAAATCTGATGCTGTTATTAAAATGCATTCCCCCTTTGAAATGGCAGCGGTACATCAACCACTCCTTCTTGCACAACATTTTGATCCCTCCATAGACACCAAATGTTTACTGCTGTGTGCTCAGAGGCTGCACTTCTTCTGACTGTAAAAAATGAGCTCTCTGCCATTAGCTGGACACGCTCCCTCCGCTCTGCAGAATGGTCTTAGAGTCCTTTTAGGAGCCGTTTTCCTTTAGGCCCTCTCCTGTTTGTCCCTGGCAGCTGAATGAAGTACATGAATTTTCATGTCCTGAATAAAGTAAAAACTCAACTTCTTATCGAGCTCTTTGTAGCAATGAAAGGTGAGCACCCTTCTGAGCCCTGTGTCATACCTGCAGTTATTATGTGTACAGACTTTAAGGCACGTCAATCTGTACATGTAAATGAACACCCCACACAAGAAATGGGCTTTCACTATGAAACTGCAAAGTTAATCATTCCTTTGATAAATCAGTCATATCACATAACAAAGAAGTCTCACATTTTGTCTGGAAAAGGGCTTTTTACTTTTTAATTTGAGTCTTAATTGGCCATTAAGAGAAAGAAACATTCTGCTTTGTCAAACTCAGATTTATATAACATGCTCCCATTTTAAATCTCTCTAAAGGTATCTTCACTCAAAGTCACAGTACATTTAACTAACAGTTTCATTTCAGCCCAAGATCTAAAGGAACTAACATATTTATTAAAGCATTTTGATCCTTCAGAGACAGATTAATAAGAAGCTAGTGACAGTTCAGCATGATAAAATGAGCCAATAAACAGCAATGTGTGCTGACATTAGATATACTGATCCACAAATAATATAATACATATTTGGTTTGTCACAAAGAAAAATCACTTGAAAAAGCCATTGCTGTGATTAAATACTTTCTGCTATCTCAAAATTTCTATATTCTATACAAATTTTCCTTACTAATTCCCTCAACAAGTAAACGCAGCAAGTCTTTTTTATGCGTAAGGAAATCAAAGCTTTGAATGACATCAATATGGAATAATGAGTCAAAATGCAGCATGAAAAGGGTTTAAATATTGTATGGATTTTTGGGGTAAAAATAGAGCACTAGATGCCAGAAGTGTTCAGTGTTCATTCACTCTAAAACAAATGTTCAGGATTGCCTGACTAGCTGTCATTTACCTACCTATGAATTATTATTTGTATTACGCATTTGTTTTATGGTAACATCTCAGAAACTCAAAATTTTTAATGGGGTTGTCAGTAACAATAGGGGCTCAAGGTTTAGATGTGGGTTACTCTTTCCTGTCCAACAACTTTCTCTCAAAGGAGCTCATCCTTTGTCACTGTTCCTGTTCCTCCATTGCTTCATATCAAGTCAGGGTGAAGCTTGAGAAATACATACACACATGCTTCAGACACATTTCTGCCACTAAACATTGAATAATGGAGTCAATTCTTTTCTCATTTTCACTGTTTATACATCAGTGCTGCCAAATGACTTTCCTGATGTCCATTGTGATTTATGATGTGAGAGAATACTAAAACTAATTTATACTAATAAATGCAAACAGCCCCATTAACATCAATACATATCTTAATTTACACCACCAAAGAATCCATACTGGTATACTTAGAGCAATATCAGAGTATTGCCTAATGAAGATAAAAGGTCATTGTGCAAACTAGCAATGATGGAAAGTTTATAGTAGTCATCCCAAGGTTCCAAATGCTGTACATAAAACTTAATGTAGTGTACTGCATTATACACTAATGCTTAAAATAATGGCTCCTGAGATTCTGGATATAATGATCCTGATCTAAATGTGAGACTAACTTAATACAGTTTTTCCTCCAGTCATTACTTCCTAATCTACTTTATCTTTCTTCATCCAACCCATCAGACTGACAGGAGCTTAGGCATCAGAGGAACTGGAATGGACCCTACAAGTTACTCACAGCTTCTCACAACAAGTTTCACTCTTGCTTGGATGTGACAGCATCAGTGAATTCTGTTTCACTGCAATAGCACTGAACAAAACAACGCACAGCACGCAGGAAGAAGCGACAGCAGATTAAACCGTAAGAGAATAATCAACCTCCCCCCAAAATATTTTAAATTTTGTTTACTAAGTGATGTTTTTGACTTCTGCCCCCAAAAAAGTATCAAATTCATAGTCTAGAACTTCAACGTACTGGTGGGGTTTCTTGTTTGCTTTCTTTTTTGTTGCCTTTTTTTTCCCCCTATCCAAGTATTCAGACGAGCACAGACAGCCTAGAAGGTGCTGAGCTGATGCTGGCACACAAATCAAATTACCGTTCTTAAATAACTACAGGGGTATCACCAGGACCAGCCTTTCCTAAGGGGGACTATTTGGATGTATTTCTTTGCTTTCTTTCTAATGGTAAAGAAATTAGACATTTTAAAGCTATGTGATAGTGTCTAATACTTTAGAGACAACTTAGAAAGTTGCTAAATTGTTACCCTTACACACTGCATTAGGAAAACACAACAGTAGTATTAACATTTTGCTATTTTATTATACTAAATGTATTTCTCTACTTAGAAAATTCTCTTGTCTGTAATTTCTCAACAGTGCACAATGTTAATTAATACATGCTTCCAATATCCCAGTTAACCAGAGCCTGGCTCTGCATATGTACATTTAGGAAAGAAACAGACAAAAGGGTGATCCAAAGTCAACTGCAGCTAATGCAAAAAGTCCTGCTAGTCCCATTGGCAATTTCTTAGCTACACTGTACTGGCAATTAAAAGCAGATGGGTGCTGGAAAGGCAGCCCAGGTGACCAACACCTAACCCAGGGTCACATAATGAGTCTGGCTCTGACCTGAGAATGACACTCAAAACTACTGAATTTCTACCTGGGGGTTTAATCACAAAACCACTACTCTTAATTTAAAATCAAGAGGTTTTGAAAGAAATATTAGTAAGGTGCAAATTTTTCACTTCAGGGGAATATATCATTATTCAGTTAAGCATTTTTTTAAACTCAAACCAAATAAGTAACCAAAGTTCTTTGCTGTGGTGTTAATTAAGGATTTTTATTCATACCTCTAAGCAATACACTAACCTCTAAATGATGTTCCAGCTGTAGCCTGAACAGGAGCAAAGCTAAGGTACAATTAAGGTTTGCAGATCTGCCTGTATTGTAGCTTTTTAGCTGTAACCTTTCCACCCTGTTCTGTAATTAGTGAACCAGTTTGTAAGTTCTCCAGACACAGACATTTGTGAGGAGTTCAAAGCTTCTTTTCAAACTCTGGAGCAACAATTCCAAGAAAGTAAAGCAATTCTGAGCCAGGGAAACAGCACTACCACATACAGCACCTGCTTACCTGGGTCCCCTTTTCAGCAATTGAGAACTTTTTTCCCCCCCATCACTCTTGGGTATCAGGCCACAGCTTTCAAACCAATAAACCACGAGGTTTTTTACCTTTCAGATTCCTCACACAGCCCAGTTCTCTTATGTTTGTTTTTACTCCTGTTCCCCACTCAGCAGAGCAAACCAGGTCTGCACCTCTTTTGAACATAGCTGCAGACAAAAGCAGCTTCCCTCACACCACAGCTCCTGCAGCAGCAGACCCCGACAGGGACCCACAAGTCAGAACGACCTGAAAGCCTCACACAGGGCTGGACACACAATTAGCATTTACAGTATTTCTGTGGCAGCTTGTACGTTAAAATTCACACCCCTTTGTTTCTCTGGAGCTCATAGCCACAGATTTAAAAACCAGTTCCCACACGAGGGAGGCTGACCAAAAAACCAGATACCTGATGTACCATCCCCAGGCCCTGGCTGCCCACCTGTCCCTCCCAGAGGTGCGTGAGCTGCCAAGGGCCCCAGAGCAGCTCGCCCTGGCCAGGAATGTGCCATGCTCCAGCCGGGAACAGGGACCTGTTCCTCCCTCACCCTCTGCCGGGGCCAAAGACAGAGCCCACAGAACCATCAGAGCCAGGACACGGCCTCTCACAGGTGTGCAGGAACACCCAGGACACAAAAAAGCTGCAGCTCTACTACCTACAACCACGAGAAGCCCCCACTAGGCCACAAGAGCACCTGCACGCCCTATCTCAGCTTTTCTACCTCCTCACGGGCTGGGAGGTAATGGGGTAAACAGAAATACCTGTGCTGAAAGAACACCCTCCCCTCAAATGAGAGCCAGCTGCTGCTCAGCTCACCTGGGGCTGCACCTGAGGGAGGGTGGCCGCTGCTCCCTCAGGACCTCACCCGCTCCCACAGCACTGAGTGTGGCCAGCACCCCCTGCTCTGTCCCCAGCACAATTTGGGATTTGATTTCCCACCCTCTTATGACTTGTTTGTGCAGCTGTAAATCCTGGAGGGAGAAGCCAGGCTGATTGCTGTGCAGAAAGCCAGAGGTAAGTCTGAGAGGGCTTCCCCTCAGGGGCTGCTGGCCAGTTCTAATTCCAGTCAGTGTTCTGCTTAGAGTGTATTGATTATGCAAAAATTCAGGTGATATTCCAGATTTTGCTGTATGAAAGTATGTGGGAATGTTCTGCAGTAGGGCTGTGCTGCGGTAAAGGCAGCCCTGTTAAGTTTCTGGGGCAGAGCAGATTATTTCCCTGCAATGGGATATGTGTGAGGAAATTTTATCTGGAATTGGAAATTTTATCTGGAGTTATTTTTTAAGAGTGTCTTAATCCGGTGATAGACGTCCCATTTATTTTTGGACAAATATTGTCCCATTATTATCATTCCCCCACAGGCCCCTTCTGCTCACCTCACGCTGCTATCCAGGAAGGCCAGAAGGGGATCACCTCTTTCTTTTCAAGAGTCTCCGTTTCCTTTTCAACGGCTGTATTCCTTATGTGGGGTGACCGACCGGGATGTGGACTGGACTGCGCAGTCCCACAGAGAATACTGGAACGTATCCTTTGCCTCACACACGGGCACCATTTTGTCGGCTTGGCATCCACCCTTGCCACAAACAGGACGGGGAAACCGTGCCGACGTTGTCTTGAGCGAGTTTATTATTTCTTCAGTCTCATATACAGAGTCGAGACACAGGAGATGGTACACAGCTCACGTGGCAGCAGGTATCCAGCGATTTCCTGCTTACCGAGTATTCTTAAAGGTTTTTTAGCCAATGACAGATTTCTAAAGTTTACAGACAGCAGTTTTATCCAATTAATAAAAGCGCACGTACATCAGTCTCACACAATACTTGCTTGTTATGTCTTATATAATAATTCACAATATTCCATTATTGTGCTTAAACTTATCTATCTTACTGAGCATATTTTCTGTAGCCTTAAGACCTTTATGAGCCAAGCCTAGAAACTCTAACCATTGTTCTAATGTCCTTGCTTACTATATATTTGTATCTTCTTCTATCTTCAAGTTTCTGCAGCCACAACTGACCTAAATTCTTTTGCTTCATTTCGAGAAACCTGCTTTTTCCCATACCTAAAGGGCCTTTTCACCTTTTTGTGTTTCCCACAGGAATGTTCTTTCCTGTGGGGTGTTTGCTGGCCTGAGGAATGGGGGCATGTCCCATGACCCCCAAGGGCAAAATGGGTGGCTGTGGTGGGGGCACTGTATGGGAATGGCATTGCCAGGTTGCCGAATGAGTGTGAGCGAGCAGGTCCTGTCACTAGAGCCAAACCTGCCCTCATTTGTCACTCTTTATGCATCAGTGTTATTAGAAAGCGGTACCAGGCCATGATTTACTGGCCATTTAATATTGCCCCTCTGCAGTTCTGACAGGGCTCCTTGGAAATGTTTGGCCTGTTATACACTATACCAGGTGTGTGAGGTTTATGTGAAATACCTGTTTGTATTGCATTGCATGAGGCTTGGCACTTACCCGTAATTACTTCATAAATCCTAGCAATTAAAAAAATCTCCAACAAGCAATTCTGAAAATGCATTAAGAATGTAATCTCTGTTTTTTTGTTTTCTTCAGAATAAACCTTTTCTTTGCCTTTCACACAGAGCTTTTTAGAGTACACTTGAGTCATGCTTTCATACAGTTCTCCAGAATCTGAGAGCTAGCAATATAAGGATTTTTAAATTGAAGTTGGGATTCTCAAATAATCTTAAGAGCCTGAGAACTGGGACTGTAGGAGAAATAAACATCACCAATCTAAATATCATGAGTCTGATAGCACTGAAACAGGGATAAACCAGAGATTTATAGGTGAAAGGGATAAAGGAGGAAAGCACAAGATGAAAATAAAGATGTAGCTTTCTAGTTTATTAAATTTTTCTGTTTAACATATTGATTAGGAAAAAAGTGGAAAGTTGCTGATGAGAATGTAAAGGGAGAACTGATGCAAGTGTTTTATTTGGGGATGTTTGTGCTTATCAGCTGCAAGTGAAACAGCTTGTTATCAGTGTGGGTGAGAAGCGGGGCATGGTTATAATCAAAAGATAGCCCTGGCTATGCCAGACTGGCTGCTTATTTGTTACTGTAGTTTGACCACTTAAAGTGCTTTTGTCACCATGTTGGATAGCCTCTTGTATTTCTGAGAAAACAAGTTCCTGAAATAGCCTTTCCTTTCAGTCTCTAATTGCAAAGTACAATCGAAACCAGATCAAAGCATATCGTGTTTACCATGTGCCTTCAATGTTAACAAAGGAATAAAAATTTTACCCTGATCTAGTAAAAACACATATGCTGTTACTTTCTTTGGTTTTGCTTTCTTGGAGTTCTGTTAACAAAGACAGAGTTACTGAACGGGTGCAAGCTCTTCCTTCAAACCTGTCAGTGTGCCTTTTGGATTTGTGGTAACAACTGGAAGAGCAGGAGCATCCACTTCCCAAGCACAGGGCAAAGAGATCTCCAGCAGGCTCCTGTGTTCTGTGGCCTCTACAACCAGGACTTTATCATCAGTCAGATCTAGTGAAATAAGCTCTGGATAAATGATAAAACTTTTAAAATATTAGTGCAGCCATCATTGCATGAGGCTTGGGTTTTACAAAACTGGTTCTTGATAATACTTGTTTCTTGGGAAACCACCACGTATCCAGGTCAGTTATCTCTGCCTAACATAACTGTTTTTATATGACTGAAAGTGCTGCTCACATAGCACTTAGAGCAATTGTTTTGATCTTTGGATAGAAACTCTCCAATTTTGTCCATCCATGGATTAACAGTAATGGTGTAAAATGTGAGGGGTTTTGTGAAAAATGAAGCTTCTGTGTTCTTATCATGGTTTTTCTTTTCAAAAATTGTCAAAACCCAGATGTTTCATTCTATGCACTTTTAGATCAGCTATTGGAAAGTAACTTGAATCTTGACAGGAGGTCCTGAGGCAAAAACTTCTATCAAAATTGAGGGTGGTAAATGAGAACTCCCTGAGCAGCCTGGAGACAGGTCTTCCAAAACTGAGTTTGCAGGTTTGTTATTGGTTTGCTGTAATTGCCCAGACAAATCATCTGCTTGTCACTTCACCTGACCATAAAATAGGAACAGTGAGGGTCTTCAGATATTGCATGTATGAATTTTATTTATTTAATACTTTTAAAATGCTCTAAAAGCACAAATTATTTTTATTGAAAGTATTTTGGAAGCTGAATTACTTTATTTGTGCTAACTACATAACTTTATAGGAGTGATGTGCTGTATGAGAAAAGCACTGAGGCATAATATGATTTACTTTTGCTTTACACAGCTTTTGCTGTTAATTTGATTATTTTCCACTGAACAATGTGGTTCACTATACGTTAAAATAAGACTAAATTTGCTTGGTAGGGGAATAAAAAGGAAATGGTCCTTCAGGCAATGTCCCTGAGGTCATAAGAATTCCACTGGTTTATTTTATACCATTTTGCTGGTAAAGTGTTTTGAAGAAGAAAATTTTTAATCTTTTGCCTACCCATGACACCAGGGAACTTAACTTTCCATTGTTTTACACCTTTAGAGTGATTTCTAAGAAAAAAGGACTACACCACATAAAATGTTTCACAGTTAGGAACCAGTAAACACAGTGATAATATGGTTGGGCTGTGTAGACTTGCATCTGATAAATACAAATACCCTCTCTTTCAAATTAACATGAACCAAAAGTCAACTTAGTGATCTGATGAGGTACTGACAAATTCACATCCTAACCTAAATGACATTTGTCACACTCAAGTAGAAACAATTATTAATAATTTTCATTTCATTAGGAGCACTACAATGAAATGTCAACAACTTCAAAAGTGTAGCAGAAGTGTACAAATTAATTTTGATTTTCTGAAGTGTAATTATTTTTGTAAGTACCACACTGTGTAATCACTTTTGGCGCTATTACTTGTGCAATCAATAACACTTAAATGTACTTAGCTGTTTTCAAACATGGTTTCCTAAGGTCACCCTTTACTGGTGAGGATGTTTCGATGGAAGAGTGTAAGGAGTCGTTTTTTAACCGGTCAAAGATGTGGTGAAATTTAAAAACATATATATGTATATTTTTTCTTATGTTGATTGCAATGAAAGGGTGCTGGATGTCTGCGCAGTTTTGATGCGAAAAATCCTGTCCTGACTTGGCTGGCGAGTCCATTTCTGTGCTCTGGGTGGCAGCATTAGCTCTCGCTCCTGTGCCTTCACCTCCTGGGGCTCATCCTACTTGGCAAATGCAACCCGACTGCAGAGTTAATTATATTCCCTTGAGCCAGGCAGTCAGGCCAGATTTGGCCTCGCATTAGCCAGATGAATGGTTGGTAATCATCTAGAGAAGTACATCGCTCCCACAAGCTTAGCCAGTCCTCAAGTGCCAGCGTTTGTAATAATCCACAACCCTGTAATGCTCGAGTACAAAAGGACCACAGGCACACACATCTTGATGGAAAGTTGCTCTCCTACCTCGTGGCTGAAGATTTGTGGGATTTTATTTGCATTCTGATAGGTTTCCTCCAGGTTTGGACAGGAGCGTTTTGCTCGTGTATTTGTTCATTATTTTAGCCTTTTTCTGGAGATCTCCAGGATCCTCTGGGGACTTTTGCCATCCCCCTTACAGCAGGGTAGGAGCAGAGATGGTTGGATGCCAGTTCAGTGTTCAGGTTGGTTTCTGGAATTAACAGCAGTCCCTCAAATGATCCAGTTTATCATTTAGCTTGAATGGCTCCTGGAGTCTCTTCCTGTAACTCAGCTTTCAACCCTAATTTAACTTCATGTGTAGAATTGTATCAATGGCTTATCCATACTGGAAGATGGAGCAAAGCTGATGTAACCAGAGCGAGGAGTGGAGACTGTACTTAAACTATTAAAATTGCAGATCCCTCCCATTAAAAATTAAAATCCAATAAAAACTGATTGAAATTTCCTGGCAGATTAGTAAATTATCCATTAGTATAAAGAAGTAAAAACAGGAAAAGTGACTTTATGCCATGAGGAAAAGAAAGTCAGAAAATGTACAAAAAAAGAAGTATTACAGTCAGCAGTAACATCTCTTGACATCCACTGCTAATTGTCATTAAAAATAGTGGTTTAGCAATTTATAGCAACATGACAATTTAAGAATACAACAGATAAGGCATTCCAGGCACTAACTCATTTAGAGGTTGAAAATGCTAAAATCCAGAATGATGTTAGCATTAAAAAAATACACACTATTTTAATGTTTCTAGCTTTCTTTCAATAGTTTTTATCTGCATTTGTAACCTATATGGAAGAATAACTTCAGTACATTGTGGACAAGTTTCTTCTGCTATTTAGAACTGCATATATTATACAGGGAAATGCAGTTAGAAATGGAGGAACTGTGTGTGAACGTATCTACTCAGTAATTGCACCTGAAAATTTGTGTTTGAAACATTCAGTTCATCTGAACTTGTGTGCAATATAAATCTCTGCCTCAGGTTTCAATATTCTGAAGTTTTGTTTGATTTTTTGGGACAACTGAAACGCTGCATTCTTTGCCAATACCCCAGAGCCCCCAGTTTCTAGGCAGTTGTGCTGGAACTGTGTTACTGGGCTGACTGCCAGGGAGACAGGTAGGGATTGTTCTGCTTGAAACTCAGCTACTCTGCAAAAATATTTGAATTTTGGTGACATAGCAAATGCTGTTGCAAAGTATTTTGCTGGAATTTTCAAACTAGGTACGAGGTCCATATATGAGTTTATTTGCACCTGAATTTGACATCATTGCTGCAGTATGTTTTAAGCTCTCAGTATCAGCATATTATTTTACTGTTATTTAAGCTCTCAATATGTGTGTGTTGTTCTGTTTTTACTGAGGTGATCCTCATTATATACCAGTGACTTCAGTGTAAAAGAGAAGAGTGGAAAAATCCCTGCCAGGTTTACTCAGCTGTGCTCCACAGTCTTAGTTCCTCACCCATCTCACTGGATCACAGCAGGAGATCTCCACCCCTGCTCTCCTGGTTTCTTGGGAAGAAAAACTCCGTCACAGGTTCAGCTGTTCTGAAACATTCATACAGCTAGAACCTCTTTGGTTTATCTTTTTGAGGAAGTAAAACACAGAATTTGCTTCAAGTAGGCAACTTTTACTAAATAAAACCAAAATCAAACTCCAAATCTAAACATCTTTCTGGTTTGAAATTTCCTTATGTGAATATATTCCAAATCCTGTAGTAGATAACAATTTTGTGTTATTTCCATGTGCCAGAAATACTGTTCTAATGCATTACATCCTAATTCTTGTACCTAATCAGGTTTGGTTAGTTATTTAGAATACTGAAATTGTGGGTAATTAGCTAGGTGGGATTTGGGAGTTACTCTATAATTTGGATTGGGTATTTAATTTTATCTAGATTAAGATTTCTATTATGGCAGTTGAAGCACTTGAGATTAATGAAAAGGTCTATGACAAACAGATAACACGTTTATTCTTTGAGGAAGCATCAAGTTAATTCTGTCTGTCTCACATGGATTGCATCTGTTTGCTTACTCCACTTGCCAGCAGGTGACTGTGCTAAGCAGGGAATGCTTCATGCACTGAAATTTGGTTCAGGGTAGCAGAACTTAGTGAGCAAACCCAGGAACAGTTAACACAGTTCTGCCTACAGCCCACCAGGGCACTCCCAGAAAGATGTCTGAGCCATATTCAGTAGATGAAGCAGAAATATCATTTGTGTGATCTGATGGGATGCATTCTAAATCCCACAAAATGATTATGGGATGTTTTGGTCACAGAGTATTGGGTTTAAAAGGCAGCATCACCAAGTCAAAACTGGAAAAGAAGAAAAAAAATGAAGCAGACCTTGCCAGCTGCAATTACATCTTCTAGTCACTGAAATGTAATATAATTCAATGTCTGTATTAGCATTCAGCATTGTTAATTCATGGGCAAGTAATTTAGTTGAATTCTCAATGAGAAATTGAATTTGAGGTGACTCAGCAGGAAAATCAGTGTGTTCTGTAATTGAATGGAAAATAGTTGAGTTATCGCTGGCAGCGAGCTTGATGTAACAAGGCTTTGTATTACATGTGCCATGAATAGACTGAACGCCCCGACAAGGATTACATTTATTTCAGATAATGAAGCACAATAAAATGTGGAGTAATTAAGTACTAAAGAAAACTACGTGATCCAAATCCAGAGCGAAAGGTCCCAATTTAGGGAGAAGTTAGGAAGTATCCATGTAAGCAATGTTTATGGTAGAGCATTTCAATTTTACACGGTTGATTCTGCCTTGGTATAGCAGATGGTTACACAGTGTTTCTAGGCCCTTATCAATTTCTTTTTTACACTTCTGTGGTTGTTTGATTGCAACACTCACATCAACCTCCAGCATGAATTAGAGCAGAGGAAGGCAGTGTGATAAATGTCCTCTGGAAGATAACCCACCTGTAAGAGAGCTGGGGAAGGCGCTGCTGTGCTTTGGGGAGCTGCATCAGAGCACCTCTCATCTTACCTTCTGCAGGATGGGATGCGATAACTCACAATAGGCTGCTCATTTCTGGCTCAAGCTTTCTGCTGTGGGAAAGGTGAGATTCAGCTTTGTCTCATCCAAGTACAGGACAAGTGAACTGTCCTTCCAAAGGAAAAGGCTCTCAGGGCACGTACTCAGGTTTTGTAGTCAGTCTCAAAGCGTAAACATGAGGGCTTTTGAAAAGGATTTAATTCAAGACTTGTTCATGTCAGTAGATTTGCCTTGAAAAAGTTTGTTATACACCAAATGCAACTTTTTGTAATCTGACTTGTCAGATGACTCACTAAACATGATTGTCATTTAATCATTAAAATGATTAAACTTGTGGTATATCCCCATAGATTGTTTTCCTCTAATGTCCAGGTTTTTAGGCTAATATCCATTATCTACATTACTCTCCTCTGTGAAACGCACAATTTTGGAAAATATACTTGTGGAAAATACACTTTAAATAACACAGCAAGCAGATCATGTGTGACAGCTCATCACAGCCCTTGCAAAGGTGCACTAAGGAACAGATGAGTATCAATAGCATTACAAGAACTCTTTTGAATGTACAGGTGTCTGCATTTTTAGTTTGTCAAATGCTTTAAAAAGGCTGCTAAAACCTGATTTAAACATAAAAGCAGATGCATTCTTTTGAACAGGGATTAGAAAGCAAATAATTAATCATACATACCTGAGGATTTATGTAAGCAGCTGCTTCACTAAGAATCATAAACCTACAAATGCAGTCTCTCCACCTACTTTGCATTCTCTTGAATTAAAAAAAAGTGTGGATTTGTTTGGTAGATAGCACTTGACATCAAAAGAAAAATGCTAACATATTCTCCTGGTACCATATAGAAATAAAAATATTCTTAACAAATATCCTGTGCAGTTTTTAACTAGGTGGTAAATGCTTTACAAATTCTGGAGCTTGTAAACTGTAGTGCTGATGAGGTAAATTAGGATTGGGGTAACTTGAGGCTGTGTAGGCCATCTACACAACGGAAGTTTGTTTTCCATCCAGTAAAAAGATGCAAATTTGCATGAGGGTCACGACGAAAAGATTGGCTGGTCTGAACAGGCTTCTAACTATTATGGGAAGTGTATAAAACTGACTGGTTTTGACTTTAAGTCAGGTGAAACCAAGTTGATTTCACAGTTATGTTTTCGAATCTGCACATCAAACCAAAATCAAAAGGTCTGGATCTGAGGGAAGTGAAAGAGAAAAACAATTTTTTGCATGAACAGCTCCGGGATGAGATCACCAGGAGTCACACAGCTTTAGTGTGCCAGTCTCTACCGCATGCCGTAAGCAAGGTCTGTGCTCTGTTCTGCTGAGCCACTCGCGGGAAGTTCATCACTCGCAGTGGATTGTACGGGATAACAGAGTTTTTATGAATAAGGATATGTAATTCTGGCTACACTCCTGGGATTTGAGGGACCAATACTTTACATATCAGTTTATTGAATTTAGACTGAGGTGCCGGAGCTGTAATAAGAAGTTTAAGCTTATGGCAATAAAGCTACCTGCAGTAATATATTTAGGCACAAAGGCCCAAACTCCTGCAAAGAAAAAGTGACTCACTTTTATTCAAAATTCCGCTCTCATTGCATTTGTGTCCCTGTTACTTCTCTTGTCATATTTCATGAAGCTTTTACTGTCCTTGGACTCCACTTCTCTGCCAGTTAAACACTCAAGATGTAGAATTAAAATTTGTTGTGAAGATGGAAGAATAAACAGAAGCAGGAGAGAGATGGGGTGCCTTGCCAGCTGCTCCGAGGGTTCCTACTTGTGCGTGGTCTCTGGTGTTCTCACTCAGTTCTGCTGGGGATTGGAAATTACTCTTTTTCCTTTTCTGAGCAACATTTTAATCTTATAGCTGCCTTGTCACTGTGTTCATGTATTGCAGCCTTGCTTTTATTGCACTGAGCTTGTTTTCATGGGTTCCTTTTTCAGCATATCTGCTGATGAAATTGAACACTTGGGGGTTGGATTTGACAGCTGAAGAGGAGAGAGGGTGTCTCTGATCCTGCTTCCACAGAATTCCCACAGTGCCCCCTACACTGAAAGGCTTTAAATGTATCTCTCCTTTGAACATCTGATGCTGCTAACAGTAATGCTTTTGTAGTGTCTACAAATCACTCTCTCTTGTTCCAAGAACTGACAGTGTCCCTAGAATACTTTTAAAAGGAGAACTGCTTGGATAAATTCTTCCACTGGTATATTTTTCCTTTTTTCCAAGCTGCATCTTATGAATATATTCCTTGAACAGAGTATTTCAACAACTGTTACTTTATAAACTTTTAACCCTGTCCCTTGATGTAATGGCCTCTTTCAGGCACATGGGACGGTGGAGGACAGACACTGCACTAACTAAAGACAAAAATGCTACAGTAGAGTATGACAGGTCTCTTTTTAAGCTACAGCTGTGAATCTCTGCTTAAAAAATCAATGGGGTTCAAGTACCACAGGGTCTGTGTCCTGTGGATCCACATGGATTTTTAGTTGACTTGTAATCTCCTTGATTTCCTCCAAAGCCGTGAATTTTCATGCCTCCTCCTCAGATGCTAAGCAAGTCAAGGGTTCATCCTACTATCAAAGATGAAAGATTTAGTGGGAAGAGATTTGCATTGAAACATTTACAGTGATTGCTTGTGGCTCACTGCAGTCTATCGAGCCCCTTTTAAACTTCACAGTTGTAAACCCATTTTTAAGCTTGTCGTTTGGAAACAACTCTACATGAGAAGGTGAAAGGAGCATTTTCCACAGCGGTCTGGAATGTAACAGCCAGTGAAAGGAGCAGAATGGGAGAACTGCTGTGAAAGCCTTCAGTAAGTGGCTGTTTTGTAGCAGTCATTGAGTCCTGCATCCCAAAAGCTGCCATGGAGCAGTAACTCCCACTATTGCTCTGAACTTCATTGATGAACAGCAATTTGCCTTGCAGCATTTAAACCTTTACACACACTGGAACTCTTGTCTGAGTACCCTGTTCTAGGTGGCTTTCCCTACCTGGAAAACACCTTTGGAATTTTAGTGTTCCACTACTGGAGAGCAAATAAATGGGGCATGTGTTGACCCTCTCAGTACTGGATGGTGTTCATAATCCATCTGCA
>VYZQ01016306.1:87362-98759 GCA_013400655.1 Mystacornis crossleyi | reverse complement strand
ATTTAAACCTTTACACACACTGGAACTCCTGTCTGAATACCCTGATCTAGGTGGCTTTCCCTACCTGGAAAACACCTTTGGAATTTTAGTGTTCCACTACTGGAGAGCAAATAAATGGGGCATGTGTTGACCCTCTCAGTACTGGAGGGTGTTCATAATCCAACTGCATCCTGAAAGAATGAAACCACGTATGTAAGAATTAAATACATCATGGAAACAGAAATTTTTATAGAAGTGAACAGGTGGTACTTTTAATCCAACCAAAATTAACCCATGTTCAATAATTTATGCACTCAAATTGACTCTAACAACTGCCGCTTAATTATGCATTCTTGGAAACATGCTTTACATTTGGTTTCAAATTGGAATTTACATCCAACTATGGTTATCTTCCCAGAGCAGTTTCAGTATGTAATGAAGTAAGGAGTTCAGGATATAAAGAATATTCAAAGTAACTTTGCTCTGAATTCAGCTGCAGTTGTCTACATAGTGTAATTGTTACATTTTCCAACAATGAAAATTAAAAAAAAAAACCAACCCTATCTTTAAAAAAAAGCTGTTCAAAGAATGTTCTCACAAAAAGAAAATAAAAATAGAGCAGCTCATTATATCTGTAGCTTGACTCAGGAAAACATAAATACAGGAGTCAGTCTGTGTTTGAAGTAGAAAAAAGGAGGACAAATACACAGGTTGTCAGTAATCTTTAATGTCTTTCCTTTGTCTCACTCTGAAGTAAAACCAACCGAAACTGTTGAAAGATAGGTTTATCTAATTCATGCCGACGGACTCTCTCTTTCCTTCCCCTGATTAGTACTTGAAATAATCTTTCTTTATTGATGTGTTGCACACTTTTTTGTGTGCATATCTCGCTATTTTCTTCTGAAGAAAAAGTGCTGGAAGATGATCAAATATAAATTTACTATGCAGTTTGGAGGAAACTGAAAATTATTTTCTTCTGCTCTTGGTGTTGACATAAAGAGCTATTTAATGTATTTTTCTTATAACAGGAACTGGAATAATACTGCAGGAGTGAATTAGCATTAGTTCTAATCTTGCCTGGGAAAAAAATCAATCATGCTTTTAGCCTTTTGTATGTTAGACATCAATGAGACTGTTCACATGAATAAAACCAATTTTTAATTTTTACAAGACTGAGCAGCAGCACAGAGTACTGGACAAGGTAGTAGTGCTTGTACAATTTTTAGTGTTCAGCTGATCGATTTTCAGGGAAACTGAAATTTTTCCTTTTAATCTGTTCTCTGCTGCCACAGGGGATGCCACTGATTCTGTATTTGCATTGCTAAAAGTAGATATATATTTTTTTTTTACTTGTAGGATCGAGGAAAGAATGCAATGGAGAAAAAATAAAAGCTTTTTGAAAATCCTGGTCTCTGCTCAGTTGGGAGTGTCCAGCTGATGTGTCCAGGGTTTGAGCAGGTCTGATATCACCCTTGTAAAATTTCTATCTCAAATTGCGGGGAGCTTGTTGATGAAAGTAGAAACTTCCTCCTGAGGAGCAAGGAAAGTTCCCCCTGAGGCTGACTGGAGGGAGAAACCTGAAGTGAGTGAAAAGTGGATAGTGTGGAAACCTGAACAACATTTGGGAAACTGAGGAAAATACTGAACTGAAACATAAAAGTTCCAACTTTCTCTTCATCTTCAGCATAAGCAAAATTTTTATTCCAGCTCAAATATTGAAACACAGTGAAACGTGGCTGTTGTAAAGCAGTCACTGAAGACCTTTCACAAAAGGTCGTGAGTTGTTAGCATGAGGAACAGCATCCAACCAGGAGCCTTTTGCTTGTCCTATCTTGTTACATTTTCCTTAGCACGTTTCTATACAGAAAGGTAGGGGAAAGCTCCCTTCTGTCAAGGCATGTTTGTAGGCAATGAAAAAACAAGATCCTGGGTGACATCTAGGGGATGTGGTGGGTAGGTGGCCAAGGCTGATGTGGAAAATTAGGGAAAAAAGTCCACAAATCTGTAGTCACCTGCGTTTACCTCTGTTTGCAGCTCTTGTGTTTGTAAGTACTTACATACATAAATGATGGTATGTGCGAGGAAAAGTGAAGGGTTTGGTTTGCAGTCCCAGGAAAGCTGAGGTAGAGCAGTGCACACCTTGATCTGCAACAGAAACAAAAGAAGGAGCTTTTTCTTTCACAAGTAGTGAACTAGAATTCTGGCTCTCTATTTGTCTACAGTTTTTGAAACGATACGGCAGTAAAGAACATTATTATATAATAATTACTAAATAAACTTAGCTGTTACAGTGAGCCTTCAAAGTCTGATGCTCACACTGTTCACTGCGCAGGTCAGGGGAGGCAATCCTGCCCCTCTAGTCCACTCCCATGAGATTCCCCCCTGGAGTATTCCTTCCATCTCTGGGACATGCCCAACATAAGGACAGGAACTGCTGGAGAGAGTCCAGAGGGGCACAGAGATGATCACAGGGCTGGAGCACTTCGGCTCTGGAGGCAGGCAGGGAGAGCTGGGGGTGCATGCTCAGCCTGGAGAAGAAAAGGCTCTGGGGAGAACTTAGAGCCCCATCCAGTGCCTAAAGGGGCTCCAAGAGAGCTGGGGAGGAACTGGGGCAAGGGCCTGGAGTGACAGGACAAGAGGGAAGGGGTCTAAACTGAAAGAGGTCAGATTTAGGGAAGATTTTAGGGAGAAATTCTCCCCTGTGAGGGTGGAGAGGCAAAGGTTGTCCGGAGAAGCTGTGACTGCCCCAGCCCTGGGAGTGTCCAGTGGGGCCATGAGCAACCTGGCCTGGTGGAAGGTGTCCCTTGTTATGGCAGAGCACTGGAATGAGATGATCTTTAAGGTCCCTTCCAACACAAACACTTTTCTGATACTCGTAGTGACTGTATAAAATGGAATATTAGGGCAGAACAAAGGAAATGGAAAATGAGATTGATCACAGCTATCTCCTGTTCTTCCTGTGACCAGCAAACAGTAACTCCAACCCAAACCCCCTTGTCTCTGTAGTACCCTCAAGTTTACAGAAGTTCAATTTTTAGAGCTCTCATGAATTGTTCAGTACATGCTGTTAATTACCAGCCAGTATGAATCACCAAAGTCATAACCTGACTCCTAAATGAGTTTCCCATAAACCTGCTCTATTCATTAGAGGTCAGGTTGATAACTGCTACGAAGGAATACCAATGCTGCATATCAGTCTATGAGGGTATAATTGTAACTAAAAAAACCCCAGTCTTCCTCTCCCCGTGCTCTAGACAATTTAAGTGTACAACTCGAAGCCCTCAAGAAACTTTTATTTCTTAACAAGATGCTGTGAAAGAGGAGAACAAGTGAAAAAAACCTTGCAAAATAATTATGGACGTTTCTGAATATCTTGTATATCTATGGGATAGAGATTGAACGGTCTAAGCATTTGTTTTGAAAATCTTAAGAGTTATGACCAAGCCTTTTCCTAAATACATTATCCATTATAGAGGATAATTATCCTCAGGAAATATTATCCATTAGGAGATATAGGAGATATTATCCATTATAGGAGACAATTATGGACAAGCTTCATTCTTGGAAGATGACAATAGGAGAAATTAATATTAACATTCAGATGCATTATGAAGATCCTCTCGTATCTTCATATTTAAAAAATCCCCAACTTTTTTTCCTAATCAACCAACCCTTAAAAATTAGAGGAAAAGCAGTTGAAACTTAGAGCATTTTAAATTAGAACATTTCTACTGTGTACACTGTAAGGTCACATCAATTTGAGAAAAGCTGCTGAAAAAAATCAAATTATGAGCTAGAAATGTAATATAAATATACTCTGAAACTAAATCATGTACCTCATATATACCACTTTTTTGGGAAGTTACATTTGTGAGCTTTTAATAAGGAATGGAATGCAGTAGAACTTTTGGGAACAATTTTAATTTGTTATAACTTGCAATATGTGTCCGATAAAAACATGCAAGTTGTCATTGGAAGGCAGATTTAATGGTCTGGACATCGAAAATAACACACCAATAGTCAAAAATGTCTTATTTGTTAACAGGCAGGTCCTTTTTGGGTACCTAATTGTCGTGTGATGTACAGCTCCATACTTCTGCTGAATTTAAATAATATGGAAAAAATTAAGTTGGTCAGAAGAAATGTTTCCATTTCATGGACTACAATGCTTTAATTACTGATAGATTTGCAGATAGGTGTAATTTTGTATCAATGTGATGGTTTTTTGAAAAATCTGGGGACAACTTCTGGCAAAATTCTTTATATTTGAGCACAGCTATGTGGTATTTCTGCTGCTGCTACGAAATGGAAGCCAAAATAGAAATATATAGAATTTTCATAACATGTGAATGGTGAAACTTTGAAAGAGACAGTGACAGAGGAGTTTTTTTTTTTTTGGCTAGGATTGCAGGATGGGAGGTGAGGCAATGAAACAAAACCAAGGAATCTTGAGATGAAGAAAAATCTGACAACTGAGGTCTACAAATTATTATATAAGATTATAGTTGGTTTAATGGATCCAATTAAATATAATTGACCTAATTTTATCAGCAAAAATTGTTCTGTTCAATTAGCATAAAATCAGGACAGCACCTACATCAAAAGCTCAATATTAAGACTTTTCTAATATATAGCAACTTACAGAGGGTACAAGGCTTCATCTCTACAAGACTGTCTCTATTTGGATTGTTTTAAGATTTCCTGACACAGGACTGATTTGGTTCGAGCCACATGAATAAATTGTTAAAGTCTCATTTTACTGACGGGTGTGACAGTAACTGTATAAATTGTTTATTGTATCATGTTCATGTGTCCTACTCCAAAACTCATCAAATTAACTGGAAAGTCATCAGTTGACTTCAAACAGGCTTTTAAATAATGCCCACAGATAAATGTGCACACTTTGTACTGTAGGTCTTCTCAGTTTTAAATTTTAATCTTTTAGTGCTGTCATGGACTGAATGTGCAGTTCTGAGATTTCAGAGCTTCTTCACCAGACACTTCTCTTGAAGATTTTAAATTAGTTTAATCCTCCAACACGAAAGGATCAGAGGCTCTCCCTCAAATTTGGACTGTGCCATTTGGGAGAAGAGGAATAACTTGTAATTTTTGATTCCATTCCTGAATTTGGTGGGAGATGAATGAGGCATTTTGAGATTCTGCCTCTTCCTCATTAAAGAAGAAGAAAGAGGTTGTGAGAGGTGTATAAATCTCATTTGTTAACTTTAATCAGTTAACTGAGTGCTGTTAAAGATTCAATCAAATCATACGTTTTCTAACTCAACATCAAATCTGCTCTTATTTAAGGTTAACTCCTGTTCACCAATACCCAGCTTGCATTTTTTCTCAGTTTTAATTACAAGCTCTTACTCTTGTTGTTTTCTTCAGTAATTCTTTGTCTATACAGAAAATTACAGCAAGTTTAATGAAGTCCTAGTTCAAGGAAATTTTATTTACATGACCAGGTCTTGATCTAAGATTTATGATTCTTTGTGCCTGGATTTGACCGAGGCACTTAACCCATCTCCCACCTTCAGAATGTTTAAAACACATCTCCAATAACTTCATGTGCTTCTCTTTACAAAGATGAAATCTGCCTGTATCTGCAATTCTTTTTTTGCCCCGAGGTTGCTTTTATGACAACACTTCACTCTTCTACCACAATTCACTTCAAATTTGTCCTCGGTTTCTGTTGAAGATTGCAGTGACCCAGCTCCAATCTTAGAAAACCGTTTTCAGCTAAATTCTTACACCCAGAGGAAAACGTCTCCGTATTTTGCTTTAGGCTTTTTTAGCTATCAATGGCAGGTCCTTTACAAAAGGTGCTCTAAGGCCATCGTTAACCTCTTTCTCTTTTCACTCTCTGGGTGCCACACAGCAGGTAAGGGATTTTTAAATACATGGCAGTATCTGTGGAAAAATAATTCCTGACAAGTAACTGTCTTTGTGTTCTCCATTTCTGTGCACAAAAGTGGCCTGCAGTACATTTTAGAGTCAATAATTATTGGTTAATAGTGCATTTTTGAAACTGAGTTGGGAATATTTGACTAGATTGGTTATTTTTGTTGCATGTTTATTTTTATTCCAATTAGAAGTAGGATAATAGTATAAAGTTTTCTCAAAAAAGCAAGTCCATACTTACAGTTAGAATATTTTCTAGCGCATCCAAAAATATTCCTTCCATTTCTGTGCACTAAAGTTTTTCTAACAAATGAATACTGGAGCCAGGAACACAAATAAAGTGAATGTTTAAAATTTTACGAGTACTTTACATTATCTCTTCTGATCTACCTCTACAGCAACTTCTGTAACACAAAGCAAACAGCATTTCGCAGAGGAAAAGAAAATGAAGGCATTTGCTGTAGATCTGTTGGATGAGTTAGTAAGGGTAGAAATACACGTTTACTGCTAGAGGCTCCCAGTTCTTGCAATAATTGGTGATGTTCCTAAGGGTTTTCCTTCAGGAGTCATTTAATGCCCATAAATCACAGCTTCCTTTCCAGGTAAATATCTGGCTGTCAAGGCTGCAGAAAAAAAGCACGAACCCAAGCACACCCTGAAGTTAAAAACAAATCCTTAAAAACAGGTGAAGCAGAAAGATAAAAGATCAAAAGAAAGCGAATTTCCATAGTTTTAAAAACATGGTTTTTTTCAGGTTCTACTTGTTTTCTGAGCACTGAGTTTATTAATGCTGTTTTTATTTGTATGCTGATGACCATAGCAGTTTTTAACTCTTTGAAAATAAGTCATCTGAATTCCTCTGGGATGCTCTGGATCCCACTTACTAGCAAGGGATCTTGCTGTGGAGGCATTATAGATTGGGCACTAAAAAGGATTAAAGGGCTTGGAACTCTTGATGTTCACATAAACTAAACTTGTCTAACTGTAGTTGTTTTGTTGCACATCTTCCTTGCTTAAGTTTATTTTAAGATATGTTTTGTTCAGCAGTAAATATCTCTTGTTGTCCTTCAGAGACATTGTTTTCTCCTTTGTCAGCATCTTGCTCCTTATGTACTTGAAAAATATCTTTAAACCTCAATCCTTTTAATTCTGTTTTTCTGCCTTGTTGTGTTGATAATGCCTGTGACTTACCTGTTCCTCAAGGACTGGTATTTTTGTACCTTTATTTTTGTACCTTTAAGTCTTCTGTTCTTCCCTTCACATTTTCCTCATCACTTCCCCAAAGTGCTTGCTCTGGACAAAGATACAGCCTGGGAACACACACAGCCCTGAAGTGTGCTGTACAGGAGCACGTTCCCGGACTGACACGACACAAAACAGTGGGATAAACACGGGGAAAGCGCTGTTTTCACACAACACCGACCAGGGGAAAAGGTAAAGCAAAGACTAAAATGAACAGTTCTGCCCAGTGCCCCTCTTGTCACTTAAATAGAAAGAGTGGAGGTTGTACTGGTGTCCTGTGAGGAGCTGAATCATTCCAGTAGGACTTCGATGTTATCATCTAAAGGTCATGGGCTGGACAAGAGGAAATATCCTCTCTTGGAACATCTGATGTAGTTAGAAAAATCAGATGTACTTTTGGCAGCAGAAACCCTTGTTCAGGTCATCTGAGAGGATTTTTGTATTTTTAAGGCCTGCTTTGTCAATAATCAGTGTCTAACTTGGGAGAACGTGAGGGAAGAGTGGCACTGCTCTTAAAAGACTTTTGTTTGATATCAGGATCGAGAACGGCTGGTGTTGTCTTTGACTGTCTGGTCCCTGGGTTTCCCAAACCCAGGCCATGTAACTGTGCCCAGGGTGGAAATCTGACTCTCAGGCTCTACACTACTGCTGATTTATTTCCAGGCTTCATGATCAGCTACATCCCTGTGGTGAGCCTGGACATGGCAGAGTCAATAGGAAACTTCTCAAACCGGTAACCTGCAAGTGTTCTGACCTGAAAACAACGCAAAAAATATCATGTCTCTGGGACTCCGGAGCAGAATCTGGTGCTGGGAGTGGGACCAAATCCTGTGTGATGTGGATGAGGCCAGACTGTCCAGAATGTGCCAACTCTGGCCCGTGCGGACATTACCAGAGTTCAGCTGAACAGCATCTCCCTAGAGAAACCAAAGCACGGAAATGATTGCTGAGAGCATAAAGCACATTGCTTAGCTGTACACTAATAGCCAAAAAAATATCAGGGCACAGAGAAGTCTCAGAAGCACCACATGCTGAATAAATACCCACAATATGTATTTTCTAATGTTTTTAAATCGAAAGATCGATCTAGATTTACATTAAGTTGCTTTATCTTATTGTGAAAATAAGAGAAGTCTTAAGAGCTGCTTTGCATGCAAATTAATGATATTTTAAGAGTTCCAGATAGCTGGATCAGCACAGTCTATATATAGGGGGAAAAAATTGGGTTTTACATCCATACATGCAGAAGTGAGGGTTTGACACCCTGTGATTCACTTCATTAAAGTCAGTTATTTCCAGACCTCTGTTCAGAGCAATAAAATGTGGGGAAACATTAAGTAAGGGAAGAAGGAGTGCATTAATGTCAGAACAGTTGTGAAATTAATGTGACCCTAAATAATAACCCTTTAGGCAGTACTGTTCATACAGTAGCGACCAGGGCATTGCCAAGAGCTAAATTTGAATTGCACATTGTGTTACAAAACCAGTGTTCAGCAGTTCAGATGAAGTTAAGGTTCCTTTTTTTTCCAGAAGTAAATAAAAGCAGAAACCCAAATCAGAACATACCCACCCACCCCCACGGATCACAAATAAAGTGTGGATAGATATATGCACATGTAAAACAAATACCTGTTTATGTTCTGGGGAAAATAAAAATCATGTCAGCTTCCAGTAGCACCAGCAGTATCTGTAAATGCAGCAGTAATTGTTTAACAATTAGGAAATTCCCAAAATGTAGATAACAAATGTAATTTTAATAATGGGAATTGAACTGGAGGCTTTGTGCATTTGCATTTTTTTAAACCAGCAGTTTCAATAAGTGAATAAATTTGTGAGTTAAAATACTGTGAAGTTTATATTCATTACCTGCACAATCAAGCAGTACTAACTTATTGCAGAATTATAGCTAAATAATATACCAAATATTTCCTGATGGACACCTTTTTATGTAGTGAAGCAACAGGGAAGTGAATCTTAGCGTACGACAAAGTGTACAGAGAATTCTGGACTTTATTCTTCCCATATGAGCATTCAGACATAAATACAAACGTTTCTTGTAATTCCCAGCTTAGCCAGACTTTTAACCACATGTTCAGGCTTTGTCACCTGCAGTAGGTGTGGGAAGAGCTGGTTTACACTGGGAACATCTGAAGTGTCTGAAGAGCAGCTCTCAAGTTGATGAGATTGTAGCTGGAGCAGCGGTATCCGTACAGCGAAGCCTCTTTAGAAACAGCTCAATAAATAGCTCTTTTCTGTAGCTTATCAAGGAAAAGAAGTTGAGTGTGATTCTGTGATGCTGGCTTGAAGAATGTCACCTGCTACTGGGACCTGCATTTTTTTAGGGTCTGATTAACTGGCCAAAATACCCAATTTTTGATTTCTGTAATAGTTTGAATACTGAGATTTGAAATATTTTGGTTGAGAAATGTTACTATACTGCCTCATGGAATTTGAAAATTATGCTTAAATAAACATATAGTATTTGTGAAAGGGCAGCAAAGCTGATAACAACATTAAAAACCCTACCTCTCCTCAGTGTTTTTTGTCAGACTTGGGAAATTTTTTTATTCAAGAACTGAATTCAGGAGCAGGGATGAAAGGATGCAGCTCTGCTCATTTCTCTTTGCTTTGTGGAAAGAAACACCCAAGTTTGTTTGTCTTAATGATAGCGAGGAGAGCCAGAAGTTGTGTTTTAATCCACATTCTACATTTAATTTGTAGTTTCATAAGACAGATCAGTGAGAGCCTTTTCTACTTCCATGTTAATTCTCCTTCAGTAGCTTCCCAAGAGCTCCTTGTTTCTTTTACTTTCGTGTTAATAAACTGTAGAAGACTGATAAAATTTGGAGGGAACACTGTTTGCAATATTGCAAAAGTCCTCTACTTATTTTTCAAGCTACTGCTCTGTAGTGTGACTTGTAAAAAAGTGTGGGAATGACTTCAGATCCTAAAAGTTTTATATGAAAACTGCCTCTGGACATATCTGTTTAATAAGATGGCACCGTGCTAATGAAAAAATGCCAATCCCTCAACGTTGCAGTCTTTGAGGATGACAATTGTGTCGAGGCTTTCAGTACCTGGGTGTGTTCTTCCCTGCTTCTGCAAAGGCCTGTTGCATCAGGGAGGTTGTTAATTAAGGTTTTTCACTGAAACAATGGTGAATGACTTTCCGCAACGAAAAGAAAAAGACACTTCTGAGGTACAAAGATGCTGCAAAAAAGAAATAAAAGCCACCAAAGCAATTTCCCTGCTGATAGAGTTCTGTTGGGGTTTTGCATTATTTAGAACATACAAGAGCTAAATTGCTGTGAAAGGTAATTGATGTCATAACAGGAGTGTTGAAGGCCAAAAGATGGCTGAAATATTTGACAGGATTTTTATTATTACCTTTAAGGTTATAGTGCCTGAACAGCAAGCAGACATGATGTCATCCTGCAGCAGGAGTATGTTCTTCATCTGACTGTGGTAACAGTGAAATCGCATTTATGATAACCAATACACATGTGTGTATGTATCTTACAGGTTTGACAATTGGGGATGTAACTACAAAGTTGTCAATGGCTTTTGAAATGTCTTACATTTTAAAGAGACTGGAAAAAATATAATATAGATATTTCTCCAGCTGAACTAGTAAGGAAAAACTGAAGACACTTAGTGCAGCAATTCAAAACAGAAACCTAAAAAAATGCCTTTATTTTTGCCTGTTTGTAACACTGTTGCATGTACAAACCACGTATCCTAAGAATTATTATCAGTTTCCTGCCTTAACATATAAACAGCTTTCAGGATGACTCTGAGCCAAGCTGTAGAGATGCAGTCATTTGTACAATAAAAATAGGATAAGAAACCTCAAGTCTTTCACTAGATAATTTCATTGTATGTTTTAAATACTCTCTAGGAGAAAGGTTCAGTGCACAAAAGCTTTGAGCAGCTGAAGGCTTATCTGAAACATTTCTGAAGAGTTGGTAAGAGCACAGAATGGGAGTATGAAAATCTCCTGCAATATGCCAAGGAGACTCTTTCACAATGGAGTTTGACAGAGCACTGTCAAATTATGGACTTTATATTTCTATGTTGGGTGTTTTCTATGCATCAGGTTTGCTCCGTCTGTCCTGGTTCTAAACCATACAGCTTGGAAAGTTTAGTTTAGTCAGCTTTAGCTCAGAAAGAGTCTATTGCTCTCACAATTTCCCACGTTTGTACTTAGGGCAGGGGGAAGTATGGAATTAAGCACTGTTATAGCAAAATGAACCAAATTCCCAACTTTGAGAAGTG